>VMDR010004191.1:0-62793 GCA_007922815.1 Macrotus californicus
GAGGAGATGGTACAACTGTAATAGTATAATCAATAAAATAAAAAAAAATTCAAAAAAAAAAAGGTGATCATAGAATTGTATATGTGTTTTGATGACTTTATAAGCAATCTACACATATTGCCTGGCTTTCTGCATTTGGGAGTTGGAAGTGACTTAAGACTTACTTGTAGGTGTTCACAGCTGGTTGACTGACTATGAAAAGTAAACAAAATTTATATTTAAATTAGGTGTTAAACACTTATAAGAAAACTTGCCTGTCAAGTGCTCTGTACTCAATCCCCTGACTGTCAAGCCCCTGCTCTGCCCACCCCACCCCTGGGTCCAGTGCAAACTCCGCTGACTTCCTGTGCAATGCACTGACTTCTGTCAGCTCCCGGTGACACTTCACAGGTGAAAGCATTGTAGGGGCAGATATCTTGCACCTCATTACCTGGCAGCACAGGGTTTGGCATATAGTAGGCATTTAAGAAACATGTGTGTGTGTGTAAATCATATATGGCACTTGAATTTTTTCTCTGCTCTTGGTTAGGGTCCTTAATTGGGAAGAAAAGGGGAGAGGGTAGGGATTATTCTCATTGCCACTAGCAACTCAGGGCAGCAAACGCTTTGCTTTTGTGTTTGTTTTTAAATCTCCAAGGCCACTTCCATATGCTAATCAAGTGCTCTGGTAACAACACCTCCCAGTTAACAAGGGTGTGATGCACCAACCTGACAATATGGCTTTAAGGGGACATAATATTAACACATACCAACAATTAGAGGACAGCACCAGCCAATAAGTAATCAAACTCCAAAATGCACACAAAAGGGGTAATATTTGCTACTATGGTCATATTAAAAATCACACAGGAATAACTTAAAATTTCTCTCTCATTATATAATATATTTTTATTTCTGAGGAATTTTAAGGGCCTCTTAAACTCTCAATCCAAGAGATTATGGTAAGGTCAGAAGCATATTGACTGATAATTAGGAAATTTACATTCTAAATTTGGCTCTCCTACATGCAAGATTTTAAGCAAGTCTGTTTCTCTCTCTTGGCCTGTAAAACTAAGGGGCTGAACTTAATGATGTCAAAGATCCCACTTGCTCCTAACAGTCTAAGATTTATGAAGCCTAGAAATCTGACTCACTAAAACTCTGCCTGAGTGAGTACTTCTGTTTTTGTCTTTGGTGTGATAGAGCTGATGGGCCCAGGAACAGGGGTAGTGGTGAACCAACTGAGTCTTGTCTTGGTTCTGCCAACTGATAGTAGATGTCAATTCAACGCCAACAGGAATCCCCAATTTGGGGTGCAGTGAAGAAGGAAACTATTCAGTGCAGACAGCTCAATTGTAATGCAGTGCCGCTGTGAAAACATGACGGCTGTGGAAGAGCTCGATAGTGTTACAGCTCAGTTATTAAGTGGTACAGCTGTGGAACAGTGTGGCTGCGAGGCAGTGCAGCCCTGGGGCCAGGACCCTCTCTGGCTAGACAGCTCTGGTCTGGTGAAACATTGCTGGTGTTTTCAGTGTTTCTGCTTCGGGTCCAGCCGGGAGTGTCTTTGGCCTTGGTGGAAAAGGAAAGTGTGCTCCTAGAGTGGGGCCCGGTGGAGGGGTGGTGGTCAGGGGAGGGGGTGGTGGGGGCTGACTTATATAGACAGAAGTCCTGCCCCTGGTTCCTGATTGGTCCATCCTCATACAAATGAGGTAAAGATACTGATGGGGATATAGCTGCACAGCTCCAACTGAATGGGAAAAACCTTAGTTCTACTGGTTGAAATAGAATTCCAGAAACCCCTTTATACAGGCTGGCTCAGTTGGCAGGGACACAGTGCAAATAGGCAATTCAGGGCAGGAGACAGGCAGCTTAGTGCAGGTTTCTCCCTGAAGTGTGGTTTGCCTGTGTAGAAATGGCTGCTAGGCTCTGTTTTTCAGGCTTTGAGCCCAGTTAAGCCAGTGAGATACCTCCTTAGTAGGCATTTTCTTTCTCAAGAAATAGTTCCCACTGCTCCTAGAAGAAGGTTGAGTAGCCACTCCATCCTCTTCTCAGGCGAGACTGGCGGCCACAAATGACCAAAAGTGTGGTCTAGGGTTGATAGCGGCACCAATTGTACCAGAGGAACTAACCCTACACTCTGTTGTCATATTAGACTTGCTGATAGACTTGGATGAATAGTTCGTGATTTGTAAAAGGAGTATGAAATGGGAGGATTAACATACAATGTTTTTCTCCTGTGATTTGTGTCCTCTTCTCAGAAGACTCCAAGCTGTCCATCATCTTTTCAGGCTCCCCATGGACTTTACCCACCCAGGCTAGTCCAGAGCTCTGAGCTCTTGCAATTGCCAGTATTGACTATGGCCATCAGAGGGCACTCTCGCAACGTGGAAACCAACAGTTCTTTGTGTTTGTGGAACCTCAGTCTCATCTTCTCCGCAACAACTGGGAGTTGGGGAAGCCATGATTCTCTGCTGAAGAGATTCTCAACCAGGGGCGATTTCTTTCTCCCAGGGGACAATTCACAATATTTGGAAAGGAAAAGAGGGTGCTTATTGCTCTCTAGGGGCCAAGGATATATTAAACATCCTGGAATGTACAGACAGCTCCTTACAACAAAGAATTTTGCAGCCCCAAATGTCAATGGTGCGGAGGCTGTCAAGCTCTGTTCTACCTGAATCTGTTGTCTAAAATGCAGAGTGTGCCACCTGGAAGCTTATGTCCTCTGGAACTAAATTTTCAGTCTCCTAGGTTCACCTACCCCAAAGGGAAGTTTTAGAATAGTGAAGCAAAACATTGCCTGAAAAGTGAAGGGTCTCAGCAGCCACAAACCACTGAAGAGGACACAAGGCAGAGGGCACATGGGTTCTCATTATGGGACTCTGTCCCTGGGGCTGGCCTCTCTGAACTGGATCTAAGCCCCTCTTTCTAGAGCAGACAGCGCTAACTCTTTGTCTTCCCAAACTGGGTAGGTTATTGGGAAAGCCTTGGTGTTTGTGCCTGTGGCTTTAGGAGCAAGTGAGGAGTAGTTTTCTCTGTAGCCCTTGGGATCTCCTGGGAGAGATGCTCTGAGGTCCCCCTTTGTGGGCATCTGGGGTGCAGGAGAGAGATTGAGATGAGGAATACTTTTAGATTATTTCTGTTGGCCTGGGTCTGGGTTCCTTGCTCTTCTCAACCTTCCTGTGGGGTGAAGCCTAACTCTGCCCCACTCTGGGTCTCTCTTTCCCCTTTCATTTGTGACAATGATGCACCTACCACAAAGAAGGACTGAGAGGCAGCAGAAAGGAAAATGTACAGGGATCACAGAGGGAAGCACCCTTACTCTTTGGATGAGGGACAGGGACAAACGGTGGACAAAGAGACCCTGTGCACCTCCTTGGTCCCTGATACTCATCATAGAAAGGAAGTGGAGACAAATCCTGAACCTGTCATTGATAGCCTGGAGGTAGGAGAGCAATATGGTTCAATCACCTTGGCACTTCCTTGATTAAGACAAGGACCATCTTTCATGTGTCTCCCCTTTTCCTGTCATCCAATCAGCCCCTGTCATCACTTTTAGGACCTGGAGCTCAGAACTAGAGGGACCCTGCCAGTGCCATCTTCACCCCTGCCCCTTGGAGCTCTGCTTAGAGATCCATGGCAGGCATCTAAGGGTCATTCTGAAAGATCCTTGCTCTGCTCTGTTCTCTCCCTGAGGCTGGTTTTCTACATCACCAGAGTGGCTTCTTTCAGCCTTTATCTCTGGGACATGATGGCAGCAGGAGGAAGGAGACCAGCTGGCTTCATTTCCACAGCTGTTCTATACCTGCAGCCTTCATCCCAGTGTTTAAGTCCACACCAGATCATAGAGCAGCAGGAATGTCAGCTAAGAGGGTAGTTTGCCAAGGGCATTTTATTCATGGTCTGTAGTAGAGTATTACAGAGTCCCTGTCAGCTCCACTTGATTGGGTTTTGGGAAATGGAGATAGAAGGACATACCTGCATGCATGTCCCAGGGTCACAGAAATCAGAGGGATGGGAAAGAAGTGTGTGGAGGGGCAGGAGAGGGACTGGGCAAGGGACATGAGCCTCACAGAAGGAAGGAGTTGCCCTGAGATTCAGGGAACAAATCAACTCCTGATCCCTTCCTGAGACCTTTGATTTCCCCCTCATTTGGGTAGGTGTGGGATGCTTCAAATGATGAAAACCTTACTCTCATGTCCCTCAAAAAAAGTTGAGATTAAGAGTGTTCCTTGATATGGCTGGGTGGCTCTATTGGTTGGAGCATCAGCATGCAAACCGAAAAGTTGCAGATTCCATCCCTGGTCAGGGAACATACTTAGGTTGCAGGTTTGATCCCTGGTTAAGGTGTGTATGGGAGACAACAGATCAAAGTTTCTCTCTCACATTGATGTTTTTCTCTCTCTCTCTGTTTCAAATCAACAAAACATATCCTTGGGTGAGGATTTTTAAAAAATAAAATAGAAAAGAGGGGCTTTTGACTGAGATGGAGGCATAGATAAATACACTTTACCTCCTTGAAAAACCAAAAGAAGGATAACAACCAAGCTAAAATCAAGAAACAACCAGAACTGCCAGAAACTTGAATTGTGTGGAAGTTCAACAACCAAGGAGTTAAGGAAAAAATATTCATCCAGACTGGTAGATAGGAGGAGACGGGGAATAGGGCAGAGAGAATGTGCAGTGAGGTGGCAGCTGACAGACAAGAAGACCCCACATTCGCATGCAGATAAAAACTGGGAGGAACAACTGGGGAATGAGACAGACCATGCAACCCAGGGTTCCAGCACAGGGAAATAAAGCCTCAGAACCTCTGGCTGTGAAAATGTGTGGGGGTTGTACTGGTGGAAGAAACTGCCAGTTTCTAAGGAGAGTCTATTAGAGGAGTCCACAGGGTTCTAGAATGTACACAAGCCCACCCACTCAAGAAATCAGCACCAGGGCAGCAACTGGAAGGGCATCATTTGCTTGTGGGAAATGAGGGAAGTGACTGAAAGCTGAGAGCAAGCGACATTGTTCCCTCTCTGACCCTTCCATCACATACAGTGCCACAATGCAGTGACATGGGTTGCCCTGCCCTGGTGCATACCTAAGGCTCTGCCCCTTACAATGTAACAGGAGCCAAGACAAGAAATATGGCCCAAATGAAAGAACAGATCAAAACTCCAGAAAAAGAGCTAAGTGACAAGGAGATAGCAAACCTATCAGATGCACAGTTCAAAACATTGGCAATCAGGATGCTCACAGAAATGATTCAGTATGGCCTCAAAATAAAGGAAGAAGTGAAGACTATATGAAGTGAAAGAAAGAAAAATATACAGGGAACCAACAATGAAGGGAAGGAAACCAGGACTCAAATCAATCATTTGGAGTAGAAGGAAGAAATAAACATTCAACCAGAACAGAATGAAGAAATAATTCAAAAAAATGAGGAGAGGCTTAGGGACCTTTGGGACAACTTTAAACTTTCCAACATCTGAATGATAGGGGCACCAGAAGGAGAAGAGGAAGAGCAAGAAATTGAAAACTTATTTGAAAAAATAATGGAGGAAAACTTCCCCAATTTGGAGAAGGATATAGACATGCAAGTCCCAAACAAGTTGGACCCAAGGAGGAATACACCAAGACACATCATAATTAAGTTACCCAAGATTAAAGAGAAAGAATCTTAAAAGCAGCAAGAGAAAAGAAGAGAGTTAACTACAAAGGAGTTCCCATAAGACTGTCAGCTGATTTCTCAAAAGAAACCTTGCAGGTAAGAAGGGGCTGGAAAGCAGTATTCAAAGTCATGAAAAGCAAGGACCTACATCCAAGATTACTCTATCCAGCAAAGCTATCATTTAGAATGGAAGGTCAGATAAAGGCCAGATAAGGTCAAGTTAAGGGAGTTCATCATCACCAAGCACTTATTATATGAAATGTTAAGGGGATTTATTTAAGTAAAAGAAGAAGATTAAAAGTATGAACAGTAAAACGGCAATAAAATCACATCTACCAACAACTGAACCTAAAAAACAAAATAAAACAAAAACAAACTAAGCAAACAACTAGAACAGGAACAGAGTCACAGAAATGGAGATCACATGGAGGATTATCAGTGGGGAATGGTAAGGGGGAGAATGGAGGAAAAGGTACAGGGAATAAGAAGCATAGTTGGTAGGTATAAAATAGATAGGGGGCCCTGGCTGATGTGGCTGAGTGGACTGAGTGCTGGCCTGTGAACCAAAGGGTGGCTGATTCGATTCCCAGTCAGGACACATGCCTGGGTTTCAGGCCAGGTCCCCAGTAGGGGGCATATGACAGGCAACTACATATTGATGTTTCTGTCTCTCTCCTTCCCTTCCCCTCTCTGTAAAAATAAATAAATAAATCTTAAAAAAAATAAAATAGACAGAGGGAGGTTAAGAATAGTATAGGAAATGTAGAAGCCAGAGAACTTATATGTATGACCCATGGACAGGAACTAAGTAGGTGGGGGGGGGATGCTGGAGGGAATGGGGTACTGGGTGGAGGGGGATAAAGGGGAGGAAAAAAATGGGACAATTGTAATAGCATAATCAATAAAATATACTTAAAAAAAAAAGAGCTGTGGTGGGCTAGCTCAGTTGGTCAGAGTGTCATCTCAGCACAAGGTTGCAGGTTTGATCCCTGGTCAGGGCACATATGAGAAAAAAAACAATGAATGCATAGGTGTGTGGAACAATAAAGTGATGTTTCTCTCTGTTTCAAATCATTAAAAAAGAAAAAAAAGAATGTCTCCTTAATCTGATTAGCAGTTTAGTGAGAGGAGAGGAGGCACCCTGCCTCAGGTTTTCCCATCTCCACATGTGCTCCTTCTTGGCAATGCCCCCACCCTCTTGGGTCCAACTCCATCTGTTCAAATCCTCCTGCAATGTAAACCAATTTCCACCTATGGGAAGGTGCAATGCCAGCAGGGAGGAGGACAAGACAAGAAAGGGAATTTGGGGGTTCCCCACTTCACATATTCCTCCCCAGTTAAGGAGGATCCAAGGTCCACACTGCTTCAAAATTCTCCAAATTGGGGGACATAGGACTTTTCTCCCCAGTTTTGGGCCCATGTATCTCTGAGGAGAAGCCCTTCCAGGGATCCAGGCATCCCTTTGCCCCCATTGGGGGATGTGGCTTTACATCCAACACCTCCAGCTTAAGAGACAAGAACCTGAGCCTCTCACCAGCCCACTGTCCCAGCTCAGCCAATAGGGGAAACCCTAGAAAATACCAGGATGCTGTGGGGCACATGGGTCCTGGGAGCAGGGTGTCTGGCTTAGAGGACCCTGGAAACTGCTGCTCTAGGAGGGGAGGGGGCAAGAAGGGCCCTGAGAGGTGGGTCCAGTCAGAGAGGAGAGAGGGTGGAAGGGGAGGTGTGAAGGATGCAAAACTGGGGAGCTCTTCTGAGAGGCTTCCCAAATGGCAGCAAGGATGGAGCAGGCAGGGGGTGGAGGCAGAGCCAAGTCCTAGAGAAAGGCAGAGAAAGAGGGTCAAGAGAATGCCCCCCCAACCTTCCTTCTCCCATTTCCCTTTTCTTTTTTCTGTTGCTTAAAACTTTCTCTCCTCCCACATGTCCTCCTTTTTTCTTTGCTTCATGTCTCATTGTAAATGTCACTTCCTTGGGGCAGCTTCCTGAGACCACCCCAGCCAGGCAAGGGCCCTGGTTGCTCCTTATGACTCCCAGTGCCCCTCCTCCAGGGCCCTTTGCTTGACTAGCATCAGGCACTCATTTGTGTGATTACAGCTCTGTGGGGACAGGAACATTCTGTTTTCCTCTGGATCCCGCCCAGCCTGGCACATATTAAGGGCTCAGTAAAAATGTGTTGATTGAATGATTAAAGATATTCTTTGCCACAACCCAGGGAATCCATTCTTCACTCTCCCTGTAGCAGAGGGCTCCAGGTCTAGCTGGGCAAAGGACTGGTTGCATGGCCCTGGGCTTGTTGTTGAAATTCTCGGGTCTGTTTCTTCATCCATAAAAACCCATCTCCTAGCTAAGAACAAATGACATCATCAGTAAGAAGGGGCCCAGGGAGCCAGAGACTGGGGTGCACATGGACGGAGCCCCAGTCCTCCTCTTTTCCTGCTGGCTCTGGCCCAGAGCTCTTCTCCTCCAAGAAGCCTTCCCTTCTTCCATTCCTTCCAAATCTGCCTTCTTTCTCTAGGATTGTCCATAGGGGCTCCCAGCTTGGGGTCTCTGGGTATGGCTATGTAGAACTTCACGTCACTTTCTATGTTGCAAAAACCTAACACTAGTTCCACATTTTTCTTAGTAGGCTACATAATTTAACTAGAAGAGCAAGTATCACCTCCATGTGATCTCACTGATGGGGCTATTGTTGATAAAAATGGGAAAAACAAATTATAAAAATGTATCAGATTTATTTAATAGAAACAATATTTCTGAAGTTGGATCTATAGAAGGGGAAAATAGTAAAAATGGTCCTTTGTGAGGAAAAGCGTGGAGACCTCTGCCAGAGGACCCTCCCCTGGGCCACTGTCCTTTTCTTTGGGTCCTTCCATGAGGTGGAGACTGCTGTTTTTTACCCAGAAGTTTGTGTCCCCTGATCCCTGAGATCAGGGCTGTGTCTCTCCTAGGAGACCCATAGCTAAGTGGGCATGTGGAGGAGATAGTATGTGCTTCTCTCCCACCCCTTCCTAGCACCAATCTTGCAGCTTCTGTCTTTGTCTCAATAGTCCTGGACACTCTTCTGCCTGGAAGCAGACTCCTCTCTTGGCACCATGTACTCTGAGGGAAGGTGGAGGGGAGGGGCTGGCACAGCTTTCTGAATCACCGTCCAGAAGTGAGGCATGTGGCTGCTACTAGTTTTCTGGTGACCTACACCTTCCCTCAGGGCCCAAGCACAGGCAGGTTTGTGTGTGTACCTGCAGAGGGCAGGGAGGTACAAAATAACCCACTCCAAGCCAGGGAACACTTTTCTTCCCCCTCATAGTTTCTCAAAGAGAGGAGCTCTGTGCTCAAGGCATTCCCAGAGCTGGGAAGGGGTAGGTGGGGGCGGAAGAACAGGGAGTACTGTTCAGGTGCTCTTTGGCTCCAGGCTGCCAGATGAGTCCCAGCAGGCCCTGGGCTGCCCACGCCCACAGCCTCAGCTGCATTCACAGGGGCCCAGAACCAGGCACCTGTGTTCTCTGAGATGGGGGACTTCTGGTTCCCCAGCTACACTAGGAGTGGGACTAAGGCCAAGAGTTCTTATTCCAAGAAACGGCCAAGGAATAAAGGGGTGGGTCATTGGCCTCTGCATAAGAGCCTGTGTCTTTGTGATCTTTTGCATAGAAAATCTGACTTTGTCACTTCCTAGCTTACAGCCCTGTCAGTGCTGGCCCCTGCATACATTTCTAACTTCTCCCCGCAGATTACCATATGTGGCCATATTTGCCTTTTCCTAGTTCCTTTTCCCTGTTCTAGGACCTTTGCACACATGTTCTCTCTGCTTGTCATGTTCTCCTCTCTCCTTCGAAGCTAAGCTGGAGCCTCTTTACATTCTGGGTCTCAGCTCAAATGTCACTTTGTCAAGGAAGTCTTCCCAAATGCTCTCTGCCCTCGAACTTCTCCACAGCACTTAGCACAGTTATAATTTCATATCAATTTGTTAAAATATTAACTGAGTGTCTGCAAATTCCCTCTTGCCTACAAGCTCTATAAAAGCAGTCTTACTCATTCAGGCTGGTGTTCCCAGCCCTAGGACAATGCCTGGCACATTAAACAGGAGGTCATTAAATATCTGTTGAAAGAAGGAATGAGTAAGTGAGTAAACGAGTGAGTGAACTTTGTCTTTCCAATCTTCCTTCAGCTGGCCTCCTTCTCCACACCATGGTCCTTGCCTTGGCCCTGGTTCCATCCTCTTCAGCCTAAATTCTTCAAAAGCCTCCCGATACCAATTTGTGCCTACCCCAACCCAAACTCTAAATTAACCCAAGTCATCTTAGTAAAATGAAGATCTCAACATACCTCTTCCTTCCTAGATACTCCCTGCTCCTGGGATAAAGTCCAACCTCCTTAGCATTGCTTTGGAGGACATCCGTTACTGGACACCTGTCTGCTTTGCTAGCCTCACCGGTCACCCTCCTCCTTGTCTCCACCACCACCGCATAACTGACTCTCTGGTCATGGCAAGCTACCAGCAGCTCTTCAGATTTGCTACACTTGCTCACAGCTTTTAGATTTACAGGTGCCATTCTGTGCCTGGGCATTTTTCTCCACCTGTTTCACCTGTTCAGGTACAGCTTCCTCTAGGAAGCTTTAACTCCCTTCTCTGAATTCCTATAGCAGCATTTGCTTCCCCAGATCTCAGCATCTGTCACTGGCTGTATTCCCATCTCTGCCCCCCACTAGTCTCTGAGCATCTTGAGGGCCATCTTTCATTTCTAAATCCCCAAACCTAATAAATAGCTGGTGCTGAAGAAATGTTTGGTGAATGAATAAATGACATATTATCCCTCGTCTCAATTAGCAGATATTTGGTCCTGCCCAAAACATCCACAGAGACGTTTGGTCATGCCGAATGTCCTTGAAATTTGGTCCTGTCTAAAACCTCTATTCTTAGAAAATGTCCCTGGGTTCAAACAGCCCAGAGTATTTATTTCTACTTTTGGTTTACAGGTTAATACATAAAAAATACTATCATGTTTTATTGGTCCAAAAAAAGTGTTGTGGCTGTATTGCCAATAACCCTTCTTGCCTCGCTGGCTCAGCTGGTCATGGCACACGGGGTTAGGGAGATGGGTCTGGGTGGACCGAATGTCTCCATGGGCATTTGGGACGACAGGACCAAATGTCAGGGGCCTTTTGGAGTGGGTGTTTTGGCCAGGACCAAATGTCCTGCAAGGCTTGTCTCATGCTCCCTCACCCATTTGTTCATCCAGAGGGTGCTCCCCTTCTCTGGTTAAGATCCCCTGGGCCCTCCCCAGCCCCAAGCATTCAAGGTAGACACTGCTGCTGCTCCCCTTCTTATCCTCAGAGGCCCCTGGTGGCCCTCGGGGGGTCCACTGTCCAATCATCTGCTCCACCATGGCCCAGTGGGTGAGCAGCATGCTGCGTAGGAGCTGTGGAGTGAGGAGAAGAAGGTGTGGGGGAAGAATGGGCTCTCTCTGGCACACATTTCCCAGGCACACTGTTTAACAACCATTTGTTAAAACAGTGAAATACTCTGACCACGGATGTTAAATCACCCCTGCCCACATGCCCTGGACCCTGGCCTAATACCCCTACTTCCTTCCCTGTGATCCACTCCTAAAGGAGTGGTGCTTATCACAGAAATATTAGAGTATCTTAGAAGATTTAGAGTATCAACACTGCCCCTGGGATACTCAGTGACTAGGATACAGGGGCAGTAGGACATTGGAAACTGGTGGGTCCCTGAGGCAGAAAGGAAGGCTGGGGTCCTGCTGGGAGCTTGGTGGAGCCTGAGGGCTAGGGGCTGCCTTCATACCTACCTCACTCTGCATGCCCATGGGCACTATGGCTGGCCAAAACAAGGCAGGGGCCCCCAGCAGCAGGTGGGGGGGCTGCTGGTGCCTGCACCTCCCTTAGAGGATAGTTGACTATGATGAGCTTGCTGAAGTTGAACCTGTACGTGAACCTTTTGCCTTTGGTCTTGTGTAGGATCTTCTTATTGTAGTAATATCTGAAGATCCCAAGGATGAGAATGGAGAGTTGGCCCAGTGGGCAGGGAGTGTAGCCAGAGACCCAGCTATATCCCCCTCCCCAGGCCAGCAAGGCTAAGTCGGAGCTGTTCCTGGATAAGCACAAAGCATCTGACCACATTCAAGAGCATTTCCCAAGCCTTAAAAGGGGCAGGAATCAGATGGGGTGCCAGAAACAGCAGCAGCCCTTTTCTTTGAACTCTGCCTTGTCTGGCCACTTGGGCTGCCTCCTCTCACCTGAGGTCCCAGCTCAGCTTGTCATAATTCATCTGTGGTCTGCACTTCCTGTGGCCCCAAAGGCGAGCTACCTCATCTGGATCCTTGATGACAAACTCCCTGTACTCTCCCTTGCTGCCAAGTGATGACATGGCAGAACTCTTCCTTCTGCAGCAGCTCCAGGATAAAAGGCCACAGCTGGATCTGCCAGGAGCCCAGGGACAACTCAGCTTTGTAGGCCCAGCTGGGGAAGACCAAGCCTGGGGCAGAGAGGGGAGTGTGAGTGTCTCTAGCACCACTGCTGGAGCTTGGGTGGGAGACCTGGCAGAGGCTCACCTGAGATCCAGGAGTTGCCCGCAACTCTGGGGACACCTTCTGCCAAGCAGCTGTGGTGCATGTTTCAGTCTGGGATCAAGGACTGTGTCTGGGCCTTGGGGAGAACTGGCTACCACTTGGAGGAAGGGAACGAAGGTAAGGGAGAGGGAGGTGAAATAGGGAGGGAGGCAAAGAAGGAAGAAGATAAGAGGGAAGAGATGAAGGGAGAAAAGGGAGACTGAGGCAGGGGAGCAAGGTCTGGGGCAGGAAGCTTCCCAGCACACTGGCAGGGTCCTGTCTCCTCTGGGGACCTCTTCACTGGCCTGGAGTTGACCCAGGATGCTGGGTCACTTATATAGATGGAGAGGAATGCAAAGGGCAGGATATCCTGCCCCTGTTGGGGGATTTAGACAGAGGAGATCTCTTCTCAGGGCTTAACAGGATTGGAGTTTTTCCCAAGATAAGACAAGACAAAATATAATTAATCATGGCTCTTTTTAAACCTTGAGTGGGAGGAGGTGGCAGAGGCAAAGAACCCAAACTGCCAATGTACTTAGAACAATTTTACATTTGAGAAGAACAGGATTTTTGTGTTTTTCCACTGATGAGTATTGAGTGCCCAGCAGAGTGTCTGGCACATTGTAGGTGTTCAAGAAACGATTGTTGATACAGTCAATAAATGGTACTGAATATATCACTGTGTGTTTAACACTTGTCTTCTCCCTCAGAATGTCAACTTCACGAGGTCAGGAACCCCAGCTCTCTTGTTCACTGCTGACTCCCCAGAGCCCATCCTAGCCCAGGGCCTTGCGCAGGTGCTCTGTAAATATTTGTTGAATTGATGGCCGTGGAAAAGGAAGAAGGATCTTATTGATTCCTAAATTGGCATGGGTGGTAAGGTGGTAGTGAGGTGGGGAGAAGATTGTGGAATGAGCCCCAATGTGACGCGGGCAAAGGGAGGACATGTTGAAGTCCCAAAGCCTCTGGATGGAATTAAGGCTGGCACAAAAGACTGGCATCCTCTGTCACTCATGGAAGAGAAAATGATAAGAGGACTGAGGAGGGATGGCAGGATGCAGGCCTGCTCCTGGGGGTGGGCCCAAACGGTTACCTGGATGTAAGGACCATGTGTAAACAGGGGATGGATGCTGGGTTACTGTCTGATACAGTGGGTATGAGGTGAGCACAGTTCTCAGCTAGAACTTATTAGGTGGGAAGGTCTGGAGGGTGTGTGAGGGCTTGGCGAGAGTAGCTGCCTCACTCCCCAGACCAGGCTCAGAGAGGAAAGTGACTGACACATGGTGTTTAGCCACCATATCCCCACTCCTAATCCATAGCACTTTGTCATTTCTCATTTTTTAAAGTGTTGCCTCAAGACTCAAAAAAAAAAAATCATCTGTGGTAGTGACTGCTACTCAAACTAATGTACCTGAAAATCACCTGAGGAACTCTTTAATTGCAGATTCTGATTCAGCAGAACTAGGTGGAACCTGAGATTCCGCATTTCTAACAAGCTCCTAGGTAATGCCACTGCTGCTGGTCTGTGGACCTTACTTTGAATAGCAAGAATACAGCAAAAAGGAGCTTATTTCCTGCCCCTTCCTTTGGGAAGTTCCTCCCTGTCCTTTGGGAAGTCTAACCTCTCCTACCTCATCTTAGAAAAATGGATTGGGAAATGGGGGTTGTAGAAGTGAGAAATTTCAAGGGAAACTCTTCCTTGGAGGAAGCTGACCAAGTTCTATGGCTGCCCCAGTGCCTGCTGGATCTGATCGTATATCCTGGTCTGGAGGTTTTGAGACCTCAGCAAAGATTTAGGGTCTGGCAAAAAAGGGAATGAAAATCCACCTGGAAGCAGACATTGTGCCCCGGCACTGTGCTGAGGAACTGGTCTGCCCTGAATTTCATATGAAGTATCAGACGGGATAGTGCTCAAAGGAGTGGAGTGACTTCTCTAAGGTCATACAGCTCTAAGTGAAAAAGTGGAAAGCAAGACCTTAAATCAAGATTTATAATATTCAAGGCCTGGCTGGGTAGCTCAGTTTAGAGCATCGTCCCAATACACCAAGGTCGTGGGTTCAATTCATATTCAGGGCACACACAAAAATCAACCAATGAATGTGTAAGTAAGTGGAACAACAAATTGATGTTTCTCTTACTCTCTCCCTTTCTCTCTCTCTAAAATCAATAAATAAAGATTTTAAGAGTGTGTGTTTATTTAAAAAAGATTTATAATATTCAGCCACATAGGTAGCCTACCAATGTGCCCAAAAGAATAAAACTCAAAATACAGAACCAAAGTGGGTTAACCTCCGGGTTTCCCAAGTGCCTGAACGCCACAGCCCTCCCGGCCTGGCTGGCATATGTGAGGGTCCCTCCAGTAACCTCAAGTCTCTGAGGAGCTTGCTGGTTCTGGAGGTGGAAATCTTCACTGCTGGAAAGCTTTGTCAACCATCTCCCCTCAAGTCCTTTCTTTTCTGCTGGAGACCTTGAGCTACCCAACCATGGGGACCCTCAGAGAAGAGCAAGCTCCTCCTCTAAGAAGGTTTTAGTTCTACCTTCTTGACCAAGAATTACTCTTGGTGTTTAACCTTAATTCCTTGTGCTTTATTTTAACCCACACTCCTGGTGATGCTCCCAAGGCTGACAGAGATAGGTGGTCCCGCACTGTCCCACTTCTCCATCTCCCAGCTCCCTCCCTCTTGTGCTGTGAGCTAATTGTACAAAGCTTGGGGCAGCTCTACCAGGCCCTGCACAGCCCCTACAGTCCTAAGAGGACAAGTCCTGAGAGCTATACATCAAAAAGGATCATAACTCAATCTTGAAACTTCAGTGGCTGCTCTTAAGCACTTTGTGTTTCTTGAAGGGTTAGAGCAGCAAGCAATTATTATTGTCATCACCACCATACTGCTTACTAATAATATGATTAATCCCCTTGGCCAACACAAGTTACAACACATGTAGGTTTTAGGTCATTATTTAATAGAAGCAAGAGATGATGATGATAACAATAGGGAGGAAGCCTTAAGCTGGGACTTGGAGCCAAAGGAAACACCCAAAACAGATTTTACCTTTTTAAGAGTTTAGTTAATATGAATTGGGTCTCTCTCATGCACCCAGCATTGAGCTTGACATTTTTTTGTTATATGTTACTTCCCCGACGTTTCACAATAACCCTTTGAGGAGAGTATTATTTTCTCTGTTTTGCAAGCCTAGGAAATTGAGGCTCAGACGATTTAGATACTTGCATAAGATCCTTGGGCAAGTGGTGGAGCCAGGTGGGAACAGGTCTGTCCGACTCCAGGCTCTCAGCTGTAATCAGTCAGTCGGGGCGGAAATGTGGAGAATGAAACTTGGGAGCAGTAAAGGAGGCTGGCAGGAGGCGCTCAGTGCAAACCTGAGAGGTGGGCTCTGCCAGAAAAATGACTGTGGAAGCTCCCGGAAGCCAGAGAACAGTCAGGTGGGCATAATAGAATTCAGAAAGGATGAGAAGGACAGGAACACACCCAGGTTAAAGAAAAATTGAGAGTTCAAGACCAATGCTGCGTCTCTGCGAAGTAGAAACTTGCATCAAAAGTCACTTTGTTGTGGGGCCTCTGAGGGGCTGCATAAGCTGACTGGACACAGCTAAGTCTTCTAAGGACTGCTTGATTGAGTCAGTGGGAACATGGGGCCGTTTCTAAACACAGAGGTGGAAGAAAGAGACGGGAGCAAAAGAGTCAGCAAGAAAGAGAGAGAGAATGAGACAGAGAAATAAAGTTGTGGAAATGGGCCTGTGAACACAGGTGAGGTCCAGACATGCAAGTACAAGTGGATGGCAGTGTCAACCCAGAGATCGGGGGGAGTATTTTATTTTTAGTGCCAAGTGAACTGCCATCCTCACCCTCTGCCAAATCTGGAATCTGCCTGGAATCCTCTAGTTTTTCCCTTGATCTCAGCCCCAAGTGGAGAGTGGTTAGTCTTGAGACCTCCCTTAATGCCATTAGCTAAAGCTGCTTAGATAGGAAAGCAAGACAGACTGGGGCTGGGAGGGGCAGAGCCAATCATCTTTTCCCTAGGGGAATTTGGAGGGAGGGGCAGGGATACC
The DNA here is from genome assembly GCA_007922815.1 of Macrotus californicus. Lineage (NCBI taxonomy): Eukaryota > Metazoa > Chordata > Mammalia > Chiroptera > Phyllostomidae > Macrotus > Macrotus californicus. Next base: position 16,265 of record VMDR010004191.1, read on the forward strand.
CCAGGGCCTCTTGTCCCTCCTTCTGCCACCCAGAGAGCTCCCCCCGCCCCCCACAAAGCCTGTGCCTAGGGCAGAAAGGATTCCTGACTGATGTTCCATGGTTGGGAACCTGGCCAGCTGAACCCCATGTCCCTCTTACAGCTCCGCCCTTCCAGCCATTGTCCCCAACCTGGGAGAGGTCCAGGCCTCTCTGTTGCTCCCCTAGAGGGTCCAGTGGTACTTCTGCCCCTCTCCTTCCTCCTCCCAGCCCTGAGCTCCCTCCCAGGCCCCCTCTCTCTCTGCTCTGGTAGCCCATCCCCGAAGTTGGGTCTCAGATTTCTGCCCGCCCCTCCTCCCTGCCCCTGTCCAGTGCAGATGCCTCTGATGATAGTCTTTTTTTTTTTTTTTAAGTTTATTTATTTATTTTTAGAGAGATGGGGAGGGAGGGAGACAGAGAGGGAGAGAAACATTGTTGTGTGAGAGAAACATCAATTGGTTGCCAATTGCCTCTTGCATGCCCCCAACTGGGGACCTGGCCTGCAGCCCAGGCATGTGCCCTGACTGGGAATTGAACCAGCGACCTTTTGGTTCGCAGGCCAGCACTCAATCTGCTGAGCCACACCAGCCAGGGCTGATGATAGTCTTTATGGTTCCTGGGGACCGTGGGGTTTAAAAGGTTTGTGTAATTCGTGGAATAGAAATCCAAACCCAGACACCCCATGGCCCACCCCCAGACCTGTCACGAAGGGCAGCTGAGTGTCATAGGGAAAGTACCCACTACCTCAGGGATCCAGAGGTTAGGGACATGCCAAATGCAGTGTCAGGAGGCTGCTTCCAGCCCCACAGCCGACCCCTCTAGCCCCTCCAGGGCTCTGTTTCACTTTGTTTGACCTTTCAATCTTCAACTCATTTCCTCTTTCATTACTGTTTCTCTCCTCTTTTCTCCCAGTTTACCTCTTCTTCATGTTTTTCCACTTCCCATCCACCAACCTTCTCTTGTCTGACTTCCCACCACCATCTGCTTTCTTTTCTCCCCTTTGTCCATCATTTTCTGTCTTGGTTTCCATCGATCTCTCCATTTCTGTCTTCTTATGTCTACAAATCATGTTGTCACTGGCTCTCTCTGTCTTGCTATCTCTGTCACTGTCTGTCATTGTTACTTTGTTTCCTTGCCTCTCTTTCTATCTTTTTCTCCTTCCACCCCATTTCCAGTGCTTCAGAGCTAGAAACGGGACCCAGGCCTCCCAACTTCCTGGCCTTGGCTCTCACAGCCCACTTTGCTGCTCCCTACTCTTTCCTTCCCAAAACACTCCAGCACTCCTTGCCCCTCCCCCAGTGGCAACCTCAGTTGGTTCCTTTCATCTCATTCCCATCAGCTGTGTCCCAGGGGATCCCCCTATCTGGATAGCCCCTATTCTTCCCTTTGTCTCTCTAACCCAGAGACAAGAAATCCCCTCCAGCAGGTGCTGAGGTGGCTGAGGAGCCAGGCCAGCCAGAGGAAGTGAGAGCTCCTAGTCAAATGCCAGGCTGGAGTGAGTGGGCAGGCCAGCACGGGACTGAGTAACTGGGGACCGAGAATGCAGCAGGCCTCTGGGGCGCTCTCACTAGTTGGGAGCCTCTGGCGCCTCAACCCTAACCCTCAATCCTGCGTCTACTTCCAGCCTCCACCTCAACCTCAATCTTAATACAACCCTAACTTCAACTTCCACTAAGCGCCAAATTCAACCCGAGGCTATAATCATGTGCCCTGGTCCCTCTCCTCACCGGGCCCCACTATCCTTGAGCAGAGCCAGGAAGAGGCTTGAAGGTGGAGTGGCAGGGGCAACACACCCTTCCTCAGCCGTTGTCTTACCAATCGGGAAAGGGGTGAAGAGAGGATGGGACTTCTCTGCCATAAGAACATCACCTCAATGGCTCTCCAGCTTCACATAGCCTACGTCTGTCCCCGTGGTCACAGGGGCTCTCGTGATAAAGGGCACCCAAGCTCTCAGATTCCACACTTCTTGGTCCTAGTTCTTTGAGAAGGATGCCAGGAGTCTGAGAAAGGAAGAGAGGATGGGGCAGAATCCTCGTGCTCTATCGGAGGCTTCAATTCGGTTCACGCCAGCCTGGCTCAGGTGGGAGCACAACCTTAACTCTCCCCTCCCTGTGATCCCTCTGCCCATCCCTGGTTTCTTCCCACCCCCTGGCTGTAATGCTCACATCCTCAATGCTAGTTCTCACCCACTGCCTTTCCACCTCGGCCACAGGGGTGGCCCCAGTGAGCTCACTGAGCTGCAGCGTTCCCTATGTGTACACAACAGGCCCCCAGGGCCCTGCTCAACCCCACTAATTCCAGGAGTCTGCTCCAGTGAGAACACATATGACCCCAGCCCCGAGCTGTGCTCCTCTGGGGAGAAGAGGCTGCTGCTATGCTGGACTTTCAGTCTTTATGAGGGCCCCACCTTTCTCTGCCGTGACTGCCCAACAACCGGCTCTAGTGGCTTCAGGGTGGCCTTTGGGTTCTCATCTTCAGCCAGTGATGTGTCTCCTTACTTCTCCCCTTCCCAATTGCTCCACTACTCGCTCTACAGCTGGGGTGGGAGTTGAGGTGGAAAAGGGCAGTCCCTCCAGACAGCCCCAGCCTCGAACCTGCCACTGGAGTCCCTTACCTCAGTGCAGCAGTCTGTCTGGTCCGTGCTCTGTCCAGCGTCTCCTTCGGGCTCATGCCTTGCCCAGGAACCCCTCGATCATCACATGCTGAGTTAGGTTACTTAAAACGACAGCAGGATCTCCAAGCTCCCAGGGGAGCTGATGTGGTTTTCAGACAATAGAATTAACCCTTTCGGGGGCCAGTAGCACCACAGCCATGTGGCCCCTCCACCTCAGTGAGGGTGGGGTGAGAGGGAGTGTCTCTTCCAGGGTCCTTTGCATCCAGCACCCACCTCTGGGGCAGACAGCTTCTAAAACATCCACCAACCGAGAGATAGGTGAGAGGGCTGCCCCTTCTTCAGTCCTGGGAAAGGAGATACACGTTGGACTGCCAGGAAGCCTTCCAGCGGTCCATCCTTCCCACTACAAGCCAGTTTCTCTCTTAAGGAAATGTCTATGGAGATAAAAAGAATCTGGGCCTGGAAAAGACCTCCCTCTACAACCTCTGAATCTTCAATGCCACCTCACTCCCAGTTTTTTCCTGCGTCCCAGGCCTCACCTGCGCTCACACATTGCTGCCAGATGTTCACGGTTTGTAACTTTTCCTCTTGGTCTCAAGTATTAACATATATGTAGTTTACAGTTACCTTCTTTCTAAGGATTTTTAAGGACTCATGTGCCTTTCCTTTTCGAGTTCTAGAAAATGATTTTTTTCTTTTCTTTATTAATTTGACTCAAAACTAGACAGCAAGAAGGACTTCCAAATAAGGTATAAACCAGACACGAGAAGTAACTGCTCGGTCATCAGATACCTTGCTAAGGACACAGTAGGAACAAGGGGTAGGATTCCAAAATACACTGGGGAGGGAATGAAGGGTTTAGGTAACTAACCTCAGGAGAGACTTCTCAGGGGAAACTAGAGGAGGGTGGGTGTCAGAGACTAGAGCCTCTGTCTTTACAGCCTGGGAAACAAGCAACCCTGGCGCTGAGTGAGTGGGCCTGTGTCCAGTCTCCCCGATCCCTAGTGGGGAGAAGACTGATGGCTGTTACTTGGGAATCAAATGATTTTCTTTTTTTCCCTCTCCCTGACTCTGGGAGGCCAAGTTTGCCCCCTCGTCCCCCGTCATTACACAACCCCTCTCAGCCCTGAGCTGAGCAAGATGGGAATGGAGGGTCATGGAATTAAATTCTGGGGGTTGTTTTCTGGTTAAACCAACCGAAGCAAACATAATGAAAGCGGGAGAGAGAGGTTGAGCAATGGAAGAGACAGGAGCCGTGGGCCACGAAGAGAGGGTCCTGGCTGGGGGGAGGCAGGAGGACAGGGCTCCAAGCTGCTGAGGGCATAGGCTAAAGCCTACAAAGGGAGGGATGACCCAGAACACTGTCTCAGGGAGTTGAATATTAGCAGGAATGAGGCAAACTTGATGTTGACAGATGACAGAGAGCTGCAGCGAGGAAGACGGAAGTCAGTGCCAAGATGTGGCATCCGGGTATTGTTTTTCAGCATCACTGGATTTCCTCACCTGGAGAACTCATCCTACCCCTCGCTCACCTTCTCCTCATCCCATTTCCTGCATTTAAGAATTCAGGGCCATTTGAGTTAGGAGCAAGAAGATGCTAAGGCCACAGAGGGCTCAGGGAAGAAGGATTGTTCCCCCCTCCTCATGAAGGTGACAGAGACGAGTCTGAAGTGGGAGAACTGGGACCTAGACCTTGGAACTGGACTCCACAGGGATCTCAGACCACCTCCTGCCTCCACAGCTCTCCTGGCAGGGTGACCTCTGGGAGGTCTCTGGAGAAGGAGGTTCATAGCTCTTTTGCTTTCCCACTTCCCGCCACTATCCTAGCTTCTGGGAAAGTCCCTCCAGTCCTTGTGAGAGCTAGAGTGGCTGCCTCTGAGATGATAGCAGTTTTCACCTTTTCTCTTCTGCTGTTCCACACAGTGTCCCTACCCACTTCCTTTCATGCTCCGGTAAGCCCAATCAAAACAGCCCCTCTCCCTGCCTTCTCTGTCCAATTCACATTGTAGAGGAGGCTGGGCGTAGAGTTAGGAAGCCAGGTGCTGACACTGGCACACACATTGGCTTCTGGGGTGGCCCACTGTGTCTCCTATTTCTTTCCCAAGACACAGGCAAATGGCCTAGTGACCTTTGGGGAGGGGGAGTCCTCTGACCAAAACTAGCCCTTTTCTTTGCTCTTATGAGCATCTCTATTTGCATCCCAGTGTCTGGCACAGTGCGTGGATGTGGGAGCTGTTGTACAATGATTGCTGAGTGAATAAACCAAAAGGTACCCCAACCTGTTCCCCACACTCTAGCCAGTCCAAATATCCTAACTTGAAACATGCAGCCTCAACACATTTTTAACTGCCTTCAAACCCCCAACTTCATATCCAGTAACTGTACCTGGACTGATTAGGCCCCTAAACTCCCCTGACAAAGTGATACAATAACAGGGACCAAGTGAGCTGCGGTGGAGATCCCATTCCTGTCTCCCTGACTGGAGACAGGAAGCAGCAGGAGGCAGCCCTTCCTCCTTTGGGGCTAGGAGCTGGCTCTGGGTGTCTCCCAGAGCCCACATGGAGAAATGCCTGTCAGGGCTGAAGGAGGGCCAAGTGGGGGCTGGGAGGAGACCCTCTCAGCTCCCTGCCAGCCACCAGGGCCTCATGGCAGAGACTCAGGCATGTTGAGTGTCTTCACAGCAGCAAAGCAAGGGGTGCTCTATTTGAGCCTCAAGTAGAATTTTCCTGTCCTAGTTAGTGACTTGTTTTTATACTTGAGTAACCAGCACTATCTGCTAAATTGCAAGCCTATTGACATTGTCTGATATACTTTGTACCAAGACCTTACCACCCTGAATAGGTAGGTCCTCTCAGGCCTCATGCTTTTGTAACCATCTGACATTAATATGGGTGGGACCAAAGACACAGGGACAGGGTTGGAGCCTGAGGAGGGCTTCTCGGGAGGCTGTACAGGACTGGGGGTCCCCAGGCAGGGTGGAGATGGGGAGGTGGTGCTATCTGTCTGCTGAGGAAGGGGGAAGAAGGACAAAAAGTCTCACCTTCCTTACCCTCCTTGCTCTTCTGCCAGGACTGGTCTGGGATTGAAGGGGCAGGGGACTTGGATTGTTCCAGGAAGGTCTGTCTGTCTGGTCCAATTATGACAGAAGAATATCCCATTATAAACAGTCCTTGCCAGCTGTTGGCAAATGAGGGGTCATTCCCACTGGCTCATTACATCAAATCCCCCAGCTGCTCCCCAAGACAGGAAGGGGCCCAGTGTACCCCATAAGAAGGACAGAGGGAAGTGGTGGTGACTGGGATGAGGTCCCAGGTGGCCAGAAAGGCGGGGGGGAGTGCCAGGTATGCTTTAGGGAGGAGGAGGAACTCAGCCTTAAGAAGACAAAGAAGAGGCACAGGAGATGACTAGGAGAAGGAGCAGACGAGACAGAGGGTAGAGGAGAGGCTAGAGATAGAGGAGGTGGTGAGCAGGAGGAAGAGAGGCAGCACTAGGAGTGGGTGTGAGGGCTAGGGGGAGGGGCAGCTCTGTGTGTGTGTGTGTAGCCATTGGCTGTGGTGTCTGTAGAGACTCTTCATGTCCCATTAGTGGCAATGGACAGTGACATGCAGGGATCGATACCAATCGAGGCAACAGACTCCCAGTAAATAAACCAATTTTACTCAAACTTCTCTAGCCCCACCAGCCAACCCCAAGACAGGGAGCCACAGCTTCCCACATCTGACCCCCTCTCCAGAAAAGCTGATCAGCTTACCCCGTGGGTGCAGGTGAAGGCCTCTTTGTGTACCTGGGTCTGTGTGGGTGTCAGAATTTGTGCCTGTCTGTCTCTATTAGCGTCTGCATGTGTCTGAGGATTCCTGAAATGAGTGTCTGTCTCTCTGCGGAGTCTGTCTCTGTGACTGTGTATGTAGGTGTTTGTGTTTCCAGCATGATGTATGGTTGGCGTACTGTGTGTGCCTATCTGTGTCCATGCACATCTAGTTCTGGGAATGTGGGTCTGTGAGACTGACTTGCCTGTGTGTGAGTGTGAGTGTGTGTATTTGTGTTGCTGTGAGTGTCTGCTGCTGGATATGTGAGCTGTGCTGTGTTTTGGAGACTGTAGGTGTCTCTGTGTACATGTATCTGTATATGGGGTTGGGGTGGGGGTTGTGCCTGTCCTTGTCTTCTGTACATGTGGGAAAATGCTGCTGGCCTCTTAGTACTGGTGCACCCAATCTGGCCCCTTGAGCTGGACCTCAGGCAGTATACTACCTTCCAGGTAGGGTGCCCACTGTTCCTGGGACTGAGCAATCTCCTGACACGAGACTGTCAGTACTGAAACTAGGATAGTCCCAGGCAAACCAGGGCAGTTGTTTCTACTTCTTCCAGGCCTGGACACAAGGAGGCCAAAGTGAATAGCAGGGAAGTTGTCCTGGGAAGGAAGATGGGAGAAAGGTGGGGCAGGGAGAGTTAGATGAGAAGCTGGAAAAACTGAGGCATTTGAATGGAAGATGTACTGGGGAAAAAAGGCTGCGGGAGCAGCAGGAGGGATGCCGACTAAAGGAAGAGCTTCCTCGGGGCACAGAGCTGCTGCTCCAGAAACTAAGATAGGAGGGAAAGAGGATGGGTTGTCCTCTGCTTGGATAAACTCTGGCGAAGAGTCCTATTGGGCTCTGTAGGGGGACACTGGCAGAGACTGATGGTGCTGGCTGGCAGGTCGCCCCTCTATGGGGACTCCTACCCTCCTGCACACCCCTCACTGTGTGCTCTATCCCATAGTGCAGTGTATGTGGATGCCCTGCTTTGAATCCTTCCCTCTCTATGCCTGGTGGGCTCCCTCTTTAAAGGGAAGAGGGAGAGGGGTCTGGTGGCCCTGGGTGATGGGCATTGGTGAGGTAGGGGTCAGGAATCTGCGGAAGGTATAGCTGCTTTATAATGTCTTAGAGTCTTTAAAACTGCACGGGAGGATCAGAGCCCCATCCATTGTGTTCCCCATGGATTACCTGCAGTCCATACCTCAGTGCCTGACACACAGGAGTCTCTCAGGAAACTATTTTGATGACATTCATAGCTTTATCCCTGCTCCTGGCTGTGCTAACTGTCCTCCTCTCAGGGGGTGAGTGAGAAAAGTACCCCTTTACATCTCTGGCTGTTTTTGCTCTCAGCCCAATTGTTCCACTCCTCACTTCTGCCTTCTCCAGTGATTTGCACTGGGCCTCACAAGTGAGCCCTGCCCAGCAAGGCCCACTCCTGCAATTTTGAAGGCCAGAGGCTCCTGCCAAGGGGCCTCCAGCCTCTGCCAAAGGCTGTCCCCTACTATTTTGTCTCAACACAGAGCTTTTCAAATTGCCCTGACATTAGCACTTCAAGGTGTTTGAGGGGATTATACCAATAACCATGAAGATTAAACTGCCTTTGGGGGTCACACAGGCTTTTACCTATTTTATAAACTGAAAAGGGAGAGAGGAAGAGAGGGAGAGAAACATTGATGCAAGAGAGGGAAATTTCTATTGGTTGCCTCTTGCACGCATCCCGACTGGGGACCGAACCTATAACCTAGGCATGTGCCCTGACCTTTCTCTTTGCAGGACGACGACCAACCCACTGAGCCACACTGGTCAGGGCTATAAACCATGTTCTCAGTATTTGTTTTATTTTTTTATCCTCAGCTGAGGACTTTTTTTCACTGTTTTGAGAGAGACAAAGGGGGAGAGAGAGGGAGAGAAGATTGAGAGAGAGAGAGAGAGAGAGAGAGAGAGAGAGAGAGAGAGAGACTTCAATGTGAAGGAGAAACATTGGTCAAACCCCAAACCTGGGTACATGCCCTGACCAGGATCAAACCCATGACCTTTTCAGTCTACAGGACAATGCTCCAACCAACTGAGCCACACCAGCCAGGGCCTCAGTAGAAGTTTTCATAATAGAGCTCCAGTGCTAAGAATCTTTGCACCCCCAGCCACTCCTGACATTTGCAGTTGCCTCTGTGAGAATGAGAATCAGGAAAATGCACCCAGGGCAGAGGCCTGTGCTTGCCTGGATGCTACTCAGGGTCAGACAATTTGAGCAGGTAATTCCAGAGTGCCAGGATCCCAGATCGTGCTAGAAGGAGGGACATGGCTGAGGGTCGACATGTCCCCTTGACTCCACAAACCATACCTGGGCTGGGGATGGTACTGGTTGCAAATTAGTAATACAGTTTCTGTATCTGCTGAGCCTCCACCTTGCTAGTCTATGAGCTGGGCCCTGGGCTGAGCTCTGGAAGACAAGACAGTGGGAAACAGAATCTTGCGCAGGATCCTACTGTGTTCATTCTCCTTTGGACCTTGTCTTTTTATCTTTTGTGTGGCTCTTATTGTCTGTTTCTCAGATGGATTTTGTCTCTTCCCCTCAGACTGGGGGGCTTCAGGAAACCAGGAGCTGTTGGCTCCCTGGGAGAACGATATCTTCTCTCTCAGACTAAGGATTACCTAGTTGCTGGGGGTGGGGCTGGGGGTGTCCCTCTTTCCTTAGTCTGTAGACTCCCTGGGAGGGGCTAAGTCTCCTTCCCTATTTTCCCTTCCTCAGGCTGGAGGCCCAGTGGACTGCCTGAGCCCTGGGGAGAGGGGTGGGATAGTAGGGAGATTTGGCCAAGGCTCCTTGAAAACAGCCACAATGGGAAGAGGGTGAGAGTGTGGGGAAGGCAGGCAGGAAGCACACACACACAGAGCCACAGAGAGGGCAGGGGAGAAACTGGCATTACACATGGCAAGAGGAGGCAGGCAAGAATCTGCAGACTTAGTGAAGGGACATCCAAGAGCCTGGTTTGGGAGTGGGGTAGGGGGGTTACGGTGAGAAAAGACAGACTGAGGCTGAGGCTAATTCTACTTCCCCAGCTTTTCTCTGGACATTTGAGAACAGGAGATGGGCAGATACTTCCATTGTCTAGAGCCAGGAAGGTTTTCTTGGCAGAGGAGAATGCAGGGACTCCAGAGGGAGGCTGGTTTCCCTTCCCTCCATCCAACCCCCAACTCCTACCCCAACACCGACCTGGGGCAGGGTAACCAAACTTTTTTATATATACGTACATATGTCTATTCTCTATTAAGGAGTCCTGTGCCAGGCTGATAGGAAAAAAAAACAAGAGGGAGAGAGAAGGGGAATCCAGGCAGAGCTCAAATGAGACCTGAGATAAAGCCATTACCTGATCAATATGGGTACAATTGAGTAATATAGCAGATCAATACCATGGGCAGGGGCTGGGGGTTGCTCCTTGCTCGAAGTCCTGCTCGCCGGACTACCCTCTGCTGCAGACCCCTCTCTCATTTTCATCCCTCCCCCCAGGGAATTCATCTCTAAATCTGCCTTCCATCCCAGCCTTGAATCCTGGTCCCCCAAAATCTGCCACTCCCACCTAGGATTTCTCCCCCTTATCTCTCTGCCTTTCCCAAACTGATCCTTCTTTCTCAACATTCCTTCTAGGTCATGCCTCCCTATCTTTCTCCATCTTCCTCCACCCCTGCATCTCTTCCCATTCACTGGGGTCCACAGCCCAAGCCAGATCAGTGGCCAGTTGCCCACATCTGTGCCCTGGGGACAGGTGTGGGGAAGTGGTTCCACCATTCTCCCCTATAGGACAGGCACTTTCTAAAAATAAGAACTAGGTGTGCAGGGACCAAGTGTTTCCCCTGACCTAACTGGAGAGGGAACTGTGCCTTTCATTTCACTGTTGTTAGCAGTACAACCTAAATATTCAATTTACAGACCACTCCTCATATGCTAGGTGCAGGCTGGGCTAGACTCTGGGGGCAGGGAGCTGGAGGACCCTGGTTCCTGCTGATCCAAAGATGATACTGTGGGTGCTGACAGTGAAGGGCATTAAGCCATCTAGGGACTGACTGTTTAGAAGAGGGTCTTGGGGCTCTGTATTTTTTTTTAGAAAAGGTGTAGGGTGTGGGGGAGAGTGAGAACTCTCCTAGTATGTGGGAATACCCAAGTTCCTGTTAGCCAAATTAGTATTAAAGATTTTCTGGCAACCAGCAAAGTTACAGCTTTCTGGGGGATGAAGAGAAAGGGAGAAAGGCCATGGCACTGAGGGAAGAGCACTGGAACAGGAGTTAGAGCCACCGCATCACTCATCTGCCATCGCTGCAGGACTGGAGGGTCCTGGTAGGTAAGCAGCATCTTTAGGTGGCTGTGAAAGCCCAGGACAGAGCCTGGCATCCAGTAGGCACTCAGGAAAAGTTAGCTGAATGAATGAAAAACTGTTGTCACCTTGCCACAGTCCACCTTGTATTTCAGTTCATTAAGGTGGCTTGTTTCCCCACCTAAACTGTGAGTTGAGCAGGAACCTGGTGTGTCCCAGCACAGGGTCTGTCAGCCTTCACAAATGAATGGAAGAAGGTATGTATTCATTTATGTGCCTCTGTCTTCCTCTCCAGTTTGGAGGTCCATCTAGGGGACCTCACACCTGCAATGATTCCACAAGTTTCCCTTAGAGAAATCAGGGGCCTCTTTAAAGCAACCCAATCCCCCACCCGTTCTTTCTGCCCTCTGTGTGTCACCTCCGAGAGGCAGGGAGGTGTTAGAGGAAAAAACATGAATTTTGGAGTCAGAAACTCTGGGTGAGCCTGGTTAGGTTACTCACTAGCTGTGCTGAACTTGGGCAATTCATGTAACTTCATTGACCTTTGTTTTCGTCATCTGCAAAATGGGGATAATAATGGTACATACTGCAGAGGCCTATTTTGTGGATCAATAAGTTAACTTAGATTAGGTGACATAATGTATAAATATTAGTTGTTATTTTTCATATGGGGGTAGAGGGGTTGGTCAGCAGAAGAGCAAAATTTCAACAAGTGCAGATAAAGGGTTTTTTCAGCTGGGCCAGGAGTGGGAGGATAAAAGCAAACTTCCTTTACCTGTGGTATTCTGTAGACAGCTCGAAACCACACACTTCAGTTTCCCTTTCCTTCTAGTTAGTTCTAATGCCCAGAGGGCAAAAGTCATACAAAGAAGACAGAGCTCAAAATACCATATTATGGCTGGATCCCCACCCTCTCACCTGTTTGTGTTACTTTTTGAGGAATCTGGGGGCAAAAAAACTGGAGGAAGTCTTAATGACACACTGGAACAAAAGGCCCTGTCCCTGGAGCCAGGATCTTGGTTTCAAGGCTGACCTCTGGCTCCTGGAGAGAATGGTCTTTCCATTCTCCTCCCTTCTCCCCTCCCTTCCCTGGCGTGGTCTCTGAGGGACTCCAGGTGAGAGGTTCCTTGCTGGCCCTTAGCTCTCCGGGACAAAGGTTGTGAGGCTGAGTGTTCTTCTAAACCAGTCTTTGGACTGAGCTGGGGTGGAGCCAGCACCTGTCAACGGAGGCAGGATACAGTGACACTGGGGCAGAGGCCTGCTGCCACTTGGCTTCAGACCTACACTTCCCAGTTTGGGCCATTCCCTCCCCATTGTCTGCCTAGAGTGGATCCCCAGATCCTGGAGTTACTCCCACTGGGCCCTCCCTGTCAGTGAGGGTTGGGCTCATCTGCAATCTGGGAAGGTTTGATCTTTGATCTTTACCTCTCCTCAGTCCCACAGCTCAGCCCTAAGAGACTGTTTGACCACAGGTGTTGGCTCCCACTCCTGCCCTCCAGATTAGGACACAAGACCTGACACTTGAAGAAACACTAAAGTTGGGGTCCCCCACAGTACCTCTAATTCTGTATGATCGCTTTGTAGAGGCTGCGAAAAGGTGTCTTTACCATTGCCTCAGAGACTCAAAGCAATGGACAGTGACAAGTATGGGATTCAGAGCGAGACCAATTTGAACCACAGTGGGCCTCATTTTCCTCCTCTGTAAACCAGGGGTCCAGGTATGAGTGGGGCCAGTGAAAGAATGATGCACAGGGACCCAGGAGTACAGGAACCACGATGCGAGGGCGGGCCTCACAAAAACACCTTGGTTACCTATTTAACAAGGATTTCAGTATTAAATGCTTAATATGCATCATTTAATCCTAAAGACAATCCTATAAAATTGGGAAATTGAGACATATAGAGCTTCTGCAATCTGCCCAAGTAATAGTCATTAGAATGGTAGGGGTGGGACTCTGGGCTTAGAGCCAGTTCCAGTTTATCTCCCCTCTTCAGGGACTTAACACACCCAGCTCCTGAGAGAGGAGGGGGCAGAAGCCCTGACAAGCAGAGTTGGGGTGGTGGAGTGGGGAATGTCTGAGACAGTGGGTCTTCTCCTGGCCTCACATTCCAAATCTGCACTCTCTATCCCAAAGAACAAGCCTTCTTTGTATGTTTCATCCATCCAACAAACTTTTACCAAACATCCTTAGGCCCCACGCTACGTACTGGGCACAGAAGAGTTGACTCTTGTGCCAATCTTTGCTGCTTGCCCTCCCTGTGACCAAGATGGACGAGCAGGGCATTAACAGTATGGAAGGGAGATGGTGCAGAGGTCAACATGAGCTGTGACACAACACAGGAGAGGGCACAGGAAAGTGCCCTGGAGGTGATGACCTGAGTGGAATTTGGAAGGATCAGATGCAATTGGAGGAATAAAAGGGCATTCTAGGGGCTTGAACCCTGGGCATACCAGTTAGTATTTCTGTGACTCAGTGTCTCCCTCATGAGGATGAAATAAGTTAATGAGAAGCCCTTAAACATTCCTGGCACATGGTAGTTGCTCTCTGTGTACTGGCTGTTGGGGTGCAGCCACTTGGACTTTGTGTGGGGTGGGAGAGTATGTACATGGACGAGGTGTGGTGAAGGATGAGGCTGGAAGGGTAAGCAGGGGCCAGATTATGAAGGGCCTTCTAAACTAAGGACTGTAAATAGAGAGATAATGGGAAGTCACTTAAAAGCTTTATTTCCCACTCATTTATCTTGACAGGCTCCGAGACTCACCCTTTCTCATCACCCACTGTCCCTACAGTGTTCTCATCCCCAGACCCCAGCTGTTTCCTCACTGCTTCCCTCTGCTCACCATCAGTCACTCCTATGCTCAGAATTGAAATCACCACCATCCAATTCTATGCATTGGTCAACAGAGGGTGGCAGAACCAGATACCTGGGATCCTGATCTCAAAACTATATCCAATTTCACTTCCAAGTCTGTTTGCTTTCAGTAGCATGAGGAAGAGAAAGAAGCAGGAAGCTTTCCCAGCAGGAGGGTCTGTATCCAAGCTCATTCTCAGCTTGCCTTTGTCGGCCTCAGAATCAACCAGTCAGCCTCTGACACTTAGCTTTTTCCCACCTAAATGAGTTGAATAGTCTTGAACAGATATTAACAGGCTGGTTCGTTTCTTAGGACTATGGCCTTCATGCTCATTGGCCTAGCCCAAATGCTTTTGCAAAATACCGGAGGGATAACCATCGCTAGGAGAATAAAACGTGAACTCTTCGGCGTCTCACCTCCATAATCTCTCCTGGTTTGCCTCTTTAGCCTCAACCTTGTCAGTGCTGGTCTTCCTGAACTCACAGGACTCTTTCATGGGAAGTCAAATGGAACAACACCTGGCTGTGGTTCTACAAATGTTGGAATCTGTAGATCATTTGATCTCAAGGGTGAAATGAGAATACTGGCACCATTTTTCTCAGGGTGTGTTCTGTGATATTTAGTACCCCACCAAGATCTCCTCCTACCTCTGGATTCCTGCCCTCTGCTGGGAAATGTTAGGTTTCCCTAGCACTGCCTTGCCACGTACTTAAACCACCACCAACAAAGCCACCTTTACCATTATTCGCACACCATAAAACTCACCCTTTTAGAGTGACTATGATTCAGTGGATTTTATTTTATTCAAATTGTTGCACAACTATCACCACCAATTCCAGAACATTTTCATCACCCTACAAATGAAAATGTGACCCATCAGTAGTTATTCTTCACTCTCCTTGGCAACCAGCAATGTTCTGTCTCTATGGATTTGCTTATCCTGGACATTTTATAGAATCATACAAAGTGTGGTCTGTTGTGTCTGGCTCCACATGTACTCTTAATCAATCCTCAACAACCTTGAGATAGAAAATGTGTGTCCCAGGCTTCAGTTGCCTTTATCTAACAGTAGCCATTGACTCAAGGATTAACTGACACTCCAAAACTGTTTGGAGACCTACCTCCTGACTGTGCAGCAGTAAAACCTCAGGCATAACCAACCGCCCTGGTTCAGTGTGTCAACAACAAAACCAACACTCTGCAAGCATTACTTAAAGTATTTTTTAATTTAACTTTAATTTCTGAGGTAAAATACTTTTTTTCTTTCAACTTCCATAACAAAATACAGAGCTATCAGATACTCCTGGAAAAAATATGTATATTATACATATATTTCTATAACGTTACATCATATATATAATATATATGCAAAAATTTGAAGACTTTATAGAAAGCGGAACATCTAAAAGGCACTGCACAATGGAGTTCAGTTCTCTCGCATTTTATGTACACGCACACACTTCACTCTGCTTGCGCTAACTAGTGACCTTTCACAAGTGTCTCACAAATCCCTGCAGCACAATTTTATAGCTCAGACTGCCTAAGCATTTCAAAACAAATTAAATGGTGACCCTTTTCCCCCCTCCACAAGAAACTAAAAATGGAACAGTTCTTGAAAAGACTGGATCAAAGTTCTTTTTAACAAAATTAAAATTCCATTACTCTTTATAAAACAAAAAGCACAAACATAATTATGGAATAAATAAAAAAGGGACAAATTGCCAACTCTCACTACCTGCTTGGTGAGAAGTGAAATACTTCATTTTTAATGCTTCTGAAAACTTCTTGGCCCACAGAGGACTAGGGTGCAGTGACTGCCTGTATTAGTAAGCTGGGTTTAATGCAGTGCAGCTTGAAGACCAGGGGTGAAGGGACTGGTAAACTGTTTATATTTCTTCACTCACAGGCATTTTCTTTAAAAAGAAAAAAAAAAGCAGCTCAGCAAGGCTAGATGCCTTTTAGATTGACCTCTACTATTTTCAATAGTCAAAAAAGCAAACTTTGCATGAACAAGTTTTTAATATAATTTCAAGATCTGTATTTGTACAGTTTTAAACATTTGGCACAGCAAAATTTGGGAAAACTGGGGGAGAGAAAATAGGTCTGGTTTTGTCCCCCTTCTTTCTTCCTGTTGCTGCAGTGATAAGATGCTCACAGAAGGGAAAAGACTACATTAATTAGTGACAGGCTGGTGACAGGTGCTGCCGGGAGCAGGCTGGGGGGAGAAAGACTATCTCCCACCCTTCACCCCAGGAATGACCTACCTTCACATTTCCCGGTCCACTTTCTGAGCAAGTCCAAAGTCAGCTCTGTACAAGGACCCCCCCTCCCCTCCACCTCAACCCCAGTGTGCAGTGCAGACTGACAGACAATTTACTGGTGGAATGGCAATCAAAGGAAACAGTTAAACATCAAACAATTTTTTAAAGCCAAAAACCATTTTCATGGAGCTGAACATTTTTTGAGTGTATTTTTTCAAGTGTAAAAGCAGTGACTTTTTGTTCAAACAGAAGCAGCATCTAGGAATTAATTCTGGCACTTGGGTTGTAGGGGGGTTACAGGTATGCATCATGGATTTCTCTCCCTCTTATTTTAAAGGCCTCATGTTTCTATTCCTGAGTTAATACCGACACCTGCTGGCCCTTGCCTTTAGTGGACAGAGAGGGTAGCCAGCCAGCCTCCCTGGTTAGATCGGGCAATGACAAGAGATACCTCCTCCACATGCCCGGACTTGCTTTCTGATTCGAGGTAAGTTGAGGTTCAGAGAAAGGAACAGACAAAAACATAACCAACCAAAGGCAGCCTGATCAAAGCGAGTCCTTGGGCAGTCCCTTTCCCAGGGAAGGACAAGTCACTTATGGAATTTGAATTAAACAAGGGGAGAACACTTGCACCCCGCCCCCCCAAACAAAACAAAAAAAAACAACAAAAAACCAAAAACCAACCCTGCATGATGGACTCATGTCATTCCAAGCCATCTAACAACTCACTCCCCTGCTCTAACCTTTCCTGAGCCTGTCTCTCACACATGCTCTCCAGTTTAAAAAAGAACACCCACACCCAACACTAAAAGACAACCCTCCAATGCTACTTAGTATATACAGTTCACTTAGGCTCAGGAATTTCTCCATTCCTAGACAGCAACCCTATGCCCACTCCACCCCATCAGATATGTAGTTACTTCTCTCTCTGTTGCCCCGATGCCAGGTGGATCTGAGCCACAGTTAGGTATTTCCACACACTACAGTTACGTGTGCACACACATACACACAGTTGGCTGTGGCTTCTCTTTCTGCCCCTAGCCTAGGTTTCTTTTCCTTCACAGAAGATCAATACTTTCCCATCCCTTTGAAGTCGATGGAAGGATATTTCCCATGAAAAAACAATTCCCCATTGTCTGTAAACTGGAATCTCACGTAGGATAGCCAACTGATCATGAATATTAGAACACGCTTAGGAAAACGGGTAGAGCAAGAATGGCAGTGCCACAACGGGACAGACACCAACTTTCATTCCTACCAGGCCTTGTGGCATTTGATTGCCCTCTGTTTCGCCTATCCATTCCTTCAGATTCAACAAACATCCACTTGTACTCCAGCTACCTTCTGCATTTCCAGGTTATCGTCTGTCCTTAACTCCCACAATCCTGCCTTTTTGCTATCCATCCCAATAACATCAAGAGGGGATGACTGAATAGTAGCCCAAAATTTAACCAGGTTCCAAAATTCCTGGATTATCTGAAAATTTGATCATGCCCTTTTACAGGTTTATTTTGACAGACCCGTATCACGTTGAAGTATGTTCATTGGTAAGGCTTGCCTTAAGAAAATGGTAAGAGAACCACACACAACAAAAACACATCTTCACCATTATCATGCCTCTCAGTGAACTCACTGCAATCACACTCTGGTTTGGCTCCCCAAACCCATGATGGAAAAAGAAAAATAAAAGTCATTTTTGTGTTTGTTCTGTTTTTAAAGGCATTGGGTTACTTCCTCCTGCCCTCTTCTTTCCTCCCTGAATAAGAGTTTACAACTCCTCATGGCTTCTTAACAGGTGAAGTAGGTGGAAGTCCAAGAAATTCACAGCAGAGCTTCCTGTCTCAACCACGCAGCCAGGCTCAGTGCCCGTGCTTCCCAGCCCCCTCTGACTGACAGTACGTTTCATGTTTCCTGAAAACATTTTTTAGAGGAAAAAAGAAAAAATGCCAAACAACAACACAGGAGAAATAAAAGAGCAATACCTGAATACCCCCGCCCTCCACCCCAGTAAGACTGTGATTATCTTATTCTCCCCCTGAAATAATTATAAAGAAACACCTCAGGCAAATACTGAGTATTAATGGTTTCTCACTGCTTAACCTCTCAATCATGTCCTTTCCTTTTACATGTAACTCTCAGAGCAAAATAAACTCACTAATGGCTTTTCATATATAAATACAGTAGAAAAGAAAGAAGTCTGGAACCTGAACAATTATGGGACCAGTGTCTTGGCCCTTTGGGAGTCTGTCAGAAAGTTATTAGCCTCAACAGGAAATAGAGGCTCTTTCTCCTTCAGTTCATAACCTCCCTGTATCCTACTCACCAGGAAAAAGTGTGTTCACATCCCACCTAATTTACAACAGAAGATGCCCCATCCCATCCCCAAAACATAAAATACAAGTCTATGCCCCTAGAATGATCAAACCAGTCTAATTCCCCCCTCCCCCCACCCTGAAATCTTGCTACATAAATATTGATACATGTATGTGATTATAGTATAAACAGCTCCCAATCCACTTCCAGTTCTAAGCATCAGCAGCTGCTGTCGCCAAGCCCCGTGGTCCTGATCCGTTCCAGAGGAACGCGCCATCCTTACTCAGGTCTCGTGCTTCAGGGTCGTCATTCCAGCGCCGCTTTAATCGAAGCTTAGGGGGCATCAGGGCATCTTCTTTCTTCTCAGGTGCACTGGGCTCTTTGCCAAGCCTGTCTTCACTGTCTGCAGTCACCTCTAGGGGTTCTTCACTTGGGGTGCTAATGGGTACAGAGGGCCAGATAGGTGGTGCTGCTGGCCGGGCAAAGATGGTACCTTTCTCTTCGTCTTCTATGGTCCTTCTTGGCACAGTGCCCTCTTCTTGAGTGTGTTCCTCCTTGTCTTGGGCTGACTGCCTGAGATTCTCAGGATCCTTTTCAGAAGCTGGCTCTACCTTAATTCTTGGAGGGACAGGAGCCATGGCTGGAGCAGTGACAGGTGCTGACTCCTCGTTGTTCTCTACTCTGTCCCGGTTCTTCCGCCCAACTGGTGGGGGCTGCAGTTTGATAGAAAACTGGGTGGACTCCTCGGGATGCATTTGGCACTGCAGTGGTGGAACCATGAGCCCTGGGTACCGGGGAAATGTCCGGGGACTCAGATGGTAGTTGAACACAGAACAGGCTTGAGAATGAAGGTAGTGTTTCATTTCCTCAGGGTTGAAGGAAAAGCAACTGCTGCTGGTGAAAGGGCTCAGGCCTGGTGATGGGCTATAGGAGAAGATAGTGGGAGTCAGGGAGAGGGCTGGTGAAATGGGGACGTTAAGGACACCTCCTCGGCCAGGGATTGGAGAGACAGCGAAGGGACTGTGAGGGTCAGGATAGATTCCTGGCCTAGTGAATAGAGGGAGCATGATGTCAGGCTTGCGTTTCTGATGGCCAATCCCTCCTCCACTAACAGCATTCCGGGAGGACATGAGATCCATGCCCCGGCGCCAGTCAGTGGCTGAGCCATCCTCCAGCTCTGGAAGCTCCGCCTTTCTATCAGTGCCATTACTCAACTCCTGGCCAGAAGCAGTTAGGGAGCTAGTAGAGAACCGCCCTGGCTGCACATCATTAGTTGGAGAATGAGTGTCCAGAGGTGGAAAATGGAACCGGGAAGAGGCTGTTGGCACTGGTGGTGCACTCTGGGGAACCACACCTGTGATGGAGGAAAAGACAAAAGGCTACTTCAGGGGTCTGGTCGTTTGTTATCAGTACTTTTACTTATGTCACATAGAAGATATTAGGAACAATAGGTAACACTCTCAGCTAGACGGATCCCTTAGCTCCGTCTTCCTAGTGACTACTGCTCACCTTCCTCTTCTCAACCTAGCTGCCATTTTTCCGTAGTCTCTTACTCACTCTGTCTTCACAGTACTCTCTGCTGTCTGAAATATCATTTACTTATTTACCTGTACTCTAAAACCTGAACTAGATGGAGGCAGTGTTTCCTTTTGTTCACTACTAGATGTCCAGCAGCTCAGGGCTTAACAATGAGTAGCTAGCTGTTCAGTAACTATCAGTTCAATGAATGAATGGGTGCAAGGGCCTTCTCTGCAACTGTAAATACTGTGTATATCACCTATTTTAATTATCAGCTTTGTAAACAAGTGTTTTTCTTATTTTTGTAATTCTGGCTATATCTATAATGTAAACGAATCAAATCAAACCAAACTACCCTGGCAAAATTAAAAATGACATGCATGTAAAGCACTGTATTAAAAGACAAAGATCCTGCCCCGGCCAAGTAGCTCAGTAGGTTGGAGTGACATCCCATACACCAAAAGGTTGTGGGTTCAATTCCCTAGTCAGGGCACATACCTAGGTTGCAAGTTTGATACCCTGTGGTATTAGAAATGTAAGAAATGCATTCTAATACCACATATAGGAGGGAATCATTCAATGTTTCTTTTTCTCCCTCTCTCTAAAATCAATAAAAATATCCTCTGGTGAAGATTAAAAAAAAAAAACAACAAAACAACAAAGACCCTGCACCTAACATATACAGACACAAATGAGGCATATTTTAATTATAAAAAAAGATTTTATAGAAAAGAAAAAGGCTGTATGTTTGTTAAGTTCTTATATCTTTTATCATTTCTGATATACAATCACTTCTTTATAGAGATTTAAATATTTTTCAATCTCTCCAAATCTACATCTAACAAATTTTATATAATAATTTCCATTCCCATCTGCTTTCAATAGTTTTTAAGCATTGAGAAGACTGAGTGAATCTCAGAACCTACTGCTCCCTTCTTCCAAGGTCACCTGCTAAAACGTGAAGCTCTAAGCTACCAACATCGTGTTGAAAACATCAACTCAGAGGCTCACAAGTTCTCAACTTCCCAAAAGGCCCTTCTGATAAACAGGGCAGAAGAATGGTGTGCCAGCTGAGGCCTCAGGGACCCTTTGGGTTCCTGGAAAAAATTAGCAGCTTCTATCCCTGTTGATGTCAGGAGGGCTCTTTATACTCTGAGGTGGAGGTGAGGGAGAAAGAAAAAAGGGCAAAGAAAATTAAAAAAAAAAAAAACCCACCAAAAACAAATAAATGAAAACATGGTGATCCAGTAGGAGAAACAAAAAAGTGCGTAAGATACAGTATGGTTAGGCATCACTCCCAATCAGCTGCCTTCTGCTATTTGTATAATGAAGTCATCCTCAGATATGACTCTGGAGTCTACTGGTTGGTATATGCAAGACTAGCTTTCTAGAAACATGTGACTGAGTAACACTGAGCTAGAGCAGCATTTCCCAAACTAATGCTCACAGAAAATTCAGGACTTTCCCCCATAAAGCCACTGATTTAATCTTACAATTGGGTGGGGGTGATGACCTTACACATAATGTGAGTCGAGTCAAGATAGTTCCAGTGGCTAACATTCTATTCTTTTTCATTCTTTTGGATCTTGATTTTGTAGTAAGAGCACATCTATTTAAAAGCAAAAAATCCCCACTTCTGTGTGTTCTGAAGAACTGAATAACATTAAGCATAATGTGAGAGGTGGTCCTGTCTCCTAAATAGTTATTTTTTTTAAACTGAAGGATATCTCAAGTCTTTACCGAGGCTAAGATACACTGTAAATCTGCAAGAAGGAAACAGAATACACAGCATTTTCCAAATGTGTTTAAGAGTGAAGACAGGTGAAACCTAGGAGCAATGCTGAAGGTAGCATTCTGGACCCCTTGCCTCTCTGCAGCCGCTTTCCTTGCTCTCTACTACCCTCTATTATATATGTTGAGATAGCAAATCTAAGACTCTATTTGAAAAAATAAGTTTGTTACTTAAAAAACGTTTGAATACTGCTTGGGAAGAATATCACGTTCATGGAATCAACATGAAATCTGAGTAGTAAGGTTGGAAAATTTGGGTTTGAATTCTACCTTGTGGCCTAGTGCAAGTAACCAACTAGTCTTTAAGACCCTCTGGCAAAATAAAAATAATAAAGCCTTTGCCTAGGTTCAAACCCTAGCCTTATCACTTACTAGTTGTGTGACTCTGGATAACTTACCTTTCTGTGCCTCAGTTTCCTTACCTGTAAAATGGGCAATAACAGAACTAATCTCATGTTTTGAAAACTACAAGAGGTAATATTTATAAAGATCTTAGAATGGTATCAGTCCATAGCAAAATGCATGTGTTTGTCAAAATAAGTAATTTATTCTTAGATAATAATCACTGTTCAAAAATAAAAACTTTAGAAGGCATACGTCATTTGAATATGGATCATATATCAGATAACAGTATCAGAGCAATGTTAAAAACTTCCTGGGTGTTGTAATGTTATTGTGGTTTTGGAGGTCTATGTCCTTTACCTGGGAGATACATGCTGAAGTACACAGGCTGAAGTGTCTGCAACTTCATCTCAAAAGACTTAACTATGTAAAATATATTTAATATAGTGTTTTACAGGATGCTTTTAATAATGAGATACTGCATGAAGACGTGTTTTCAACACTACTCAAATGTTAAGTACTCTACCCTTATCTGTTGTGTGTGAGCAGGACTGTGGGAAAGGGAGAACATTAACTTTACTTTTACTCTATGAACTTTTGTATTTTTGTATGTTACAACCAGTATGTATTGCCGCATTTTTAAAAACACAAAGATCAAAACAGCCCAAGTGCATCAACCCACCACCATTTAGACATGATCTCTCTGGCCTCCAAGATCTGAAGACACAGCCCTACTTCTTAGAGTGCTTATCACATTCAACGTTCCAAGTTGTGTGAAACCTCATAGAGCTTCTCTCCTGCTAAACTCTAAGATCCTTGAGGGAAAGAGTGCCCCCCATAATCTTTTCTTTTTTGTCTTTAGGGCTTAACACATTATCTGTTGACCCAATGAATGAATACCAGTTTGGAGGAAGAATAGTTGATCTAGTAAATGAGAGCTAGATTTCAGGAGCTCAGTCTCTCAGGAATTGTTTCAGCCCACCCTGACCAATCTCTGACTTTGCTGTCGTCCTTAATTTTATCATTTGTAAAATGATACTGAGACATATACTTTACCTGGCTAGCAGAGTTGAATGAAATAATTCACAAAACACTAAACAAAAATACCTTTGTTAAGTTCAGTAAGTGCTGTATTGCCTTTGTCATAAAAAGTGAACTTGAAACAACATTTGGTCTATCTGGGTAAAAGTTCTCTATGAAGAAATGACTCCTTCCAAAGAAAGAACTTTGAAGACATCTATATCCAGGAGTACACAACCAAGCAGTATGCCTAAAGGAAATACACTGTGCTTTGCTTCCCCTGTGACTCTTCTGATTAGGATCTTGAGCTCAGTTGAAGATCAGTGTTAGTCCTGTTGCTTTCAAGCACAAAGGGTTGTGTGCTAGGCCACTACTGTTAGGCCTCTAAACCAGAGAGTCTTGACCGTGAGAGTTCAGATTTCTCTGTCTTGGAAAAGCATACTACTCCCAGGGGCTGATGGATTTCCCATTCCAGGATGCCTAATGGCTGGAATTCTAGGTTTTTCAAGACAAGAATGGGTGAAAGACAGAACAGGACCAATGAAGCCTTTTTTGGGAGAGTGGTATGAAAGGGTATGAACACCAACACATTCTTCAAAATTGGTGGTATGCCTATCTAGAGTCCTAATTCCTCTAGGTGTACAAGGAAGGAGCAAGAGTGAAAAATAGAGGAAAAAGGATTTCAGTGGCTAGAACAGGTTTGATTTCCTAATGCCTCTCCCTCAGGCACAAGGAAAGAAAACAGGTTGTAATTAGAGAGATGCATTCCAATACCACTTTTTTTTTTTTAAATGTATGCCCCAGGGACAGGAGGGAGTGGCTACAGAATGAGAGATGGAAATGTAATGATAGCAGCATCAAGCTTAAAACTGCCCTAACTTGTTGTATGTAGCAATTAGGTATCTGCAGTAGATCTCAGCATTATATTCTCTCAGCCACACCCCCGTTCTAAATTTCAGGTAGTTTCTGACTTTTCTATGAGGTTGCAATACTGCAAAATCACAATTAGATTTCTTTACCTTAATATATAATGCCACAAAGACAGTATTGATGGTTGGTCAGACACTGGTTTATACAATCTATTTTCTTGGGCGGGGTAGTGATCAACAAACATACTCTTACAAGAGACTGCCTTCTGTTTCCAGAGAGGCAGATCTGAAACCTCCATGAGGAGCTGTGATGAAGGGATATCACCAGCGATCCCAGAGGGGAAACCTTGCTGCACTGAAGAGAAGGTCAAGTAACCCCACAGTCTTGTTCTGAGGAGCTGTTGGTACAGATCAAAGACACTGCTTTTCACTACAAACATATGAACCTCCTCTTCTGTGATCAAGGATGCTGTGGTTTTGATGATATTCACTTGATAAGGAAGAGTTTGGTAGTTTCATAGAAAATCGGAAGTGTTTGTAGAAACAGGTTCTTGTCTATGAAAGAGCCACTGGGTAGGGTGTTAAAACTCTGAGTCCTGAACTTAAAGATCAATACAAACCTGTAGAACATCATTCCTAAAGAGGACAGTATAATATGATCTAGGAGATTACAAATAATATGCAGAAAAGGGAAACGAAACAACAAACCAAATACATTTATCTTGATGCCACAGAGCCTATCATTTTTGGTATGAGATCAATGGAATCACATGAGCAAGAACAGAGGCAATCCAAGAGGTCACATCATTTTAGTGTTTCTAAAAACCTCTTAAACAGGCCAGTCTTGGGCTTGGGTTTTCAGGATTCTTTTTCAAGTCAAAATTCATTCCCCACCAAGAGACTTTGTATCTTACCACTTGACCGAATGTTGATGAATGGGTAGTTGGGCGTCACCAACTTGTTGAAGTTAAATTTGTAAGTAAACCTTTTTCCTTTTGTTTTATGAAGGATCCTCTTGTTGTAATAGTATCTGTAAAAACAGGAATGCAAGTCAATTTATCTTCTACCTACTGACAGCGATACACTTAGGTAATCACTCTAAGAGCAACAATTCTTGCTCTGAGTATTCTTTGCAAACGTCACTATCATTCTTTTGCAGAACTGCCCTCAGGTTAGGGCTAGGAGACCTGAGGGCTTAGTTTTCTCATTCAGTTTTCAGTTTAACTGAATTCTGATCCTGAACACCCATCCTAGTCCCAACCACCTTTCTTTTCCAACCCTCTACAGTTTCAATCCTACAGTATGTTTCCTTCTTCCTCCAGTATATGCCACTACCTAGTTTCTCTTTTCTGCCTTATCCAGGTGGGGGCAGACAAGTCTCTTGGGACACCTGATGTGGTCAGTCTGGAGACCACAGAAGAGGAATGTGGAACTGTTTTATGGTGGCAGGTCAAACAATGGTGTACCCTGATCTGGAAAGCTGCGCTCAGCTTGGACTGCATCATTTTTAAAGGGGATCTGAGAGAATCCAGAAAAATTGCCACACGGATTTTACACTCAAAGAGTCACCAATAATGAAAAAACTTCATTCAGGGAGTTTTAACGTACCCGGAACCTTTAGCCTCACATCTATTCATTAGCAAAGGTTATAAACTGCCTTCTGGTTCCTTGAGGGCTAAGGGTTATAAAGACTGACAAGTGGAAATAAGAACCTGAGAAAAACTTACAGATCAATGTATCAACATTGGATATGTTGGAGCAACCTGTGGACTGACAACTGAGCTCACAGATATGGTCCCTAAATAGCTAGGTCAGAACCATTCAGTGAGTCTTCCTCCTATGTGTCTGCTGCACTCTTTTTCCAGTTTCTTCAGGGAGAACCTAAAGAAGAGAAATTCTAACAGAGTTCTAACAAGGAAATCTAAGCTACTCTTCTGAATTACAAAAGAGCTACAATCCATGTTTTACACACTCTCACCACAATGAGCATAACTGGCGCTGTCAGAAGCCAATGCCAACCATGTTGGAATTCCCTCCTAAATATAACCAAAGATATGCCTTTTCTCCTCCTGTGTCTCTGCTACTCAGATTCAACAGCTCTTCTACTCCCACTTGAAAACTACTCATTATTCAGTTAGACAGTACAGGTTCTTGTATCAAACTGCTTAGTCTCCTTTCAGTCTGTTGACATGGTGGATTTGGGGATCCTTTCTGTTACCTAAGGGCCCGGCTCAGCTTGTCATAATTCATCTGTGGTTTGCATTTCCTGCGGCCCCAGAGGCGAGCCACCTCATCTGGATCCTTGATGACAAACTCCCCATACTCTCCCTGCTGCCAGGCAATGACATGGCGGAACTCTTCTTTCTGCAGCAGCTCCAGGATGAAATGCCACAGCTGGATCTGCCGGGAGCCTGGGGACGATTCTGTTTTATAGGCCCATTCAGGAAACTGATATCCTTTAATGTGAAAATGGCAAGATTAAAGTTGTCAGGAGTTAGGTACATACACTCCAGTATCCCTGACTACACATTCCAATGCTCAGAATCTCTAGAGTGCTGTGCAAACATGCCATAAACACCCTTTTGGTCAGCTGGGGCTAACCACAACAGGGAAGAGAAAAGCAGAGAGATGTTACCTTCCTTTATGGCAATTATCAAATCTGGTAAGAGTTGGGTAGCAAGCTCCCAAGTGTCCTAATCTCTTACCCCTTCACACATTACTAAATCTCACACCTACTTTCTATGAGGGCATGAAAGTTGAAAATCCCTTTCCCTCCAAGGTTAGAACTGTGTTTCTAACAGGAAAGAGATTCTAAAGCTTGGGATAAAAGTGTGGTGACCAGACACGTTAGATATACATACAAAGGAAACAAGCCTACAACTGTCCTAGCAGTGTCCACCCAGTCAAGAGGCTATCAGTCATGGTCTGGCATTTGTGAACAGAGCTCAAGTGGACGGAAAAAAGAACCATGGAGGGACATTCCAAGTATACCACAGATAATTCACTTCTGCTCACCTCCACCTCCTTCTGGCTTTTCCACGATGCTACAGCCTGCTTTCATTTTCACCCTCCTGCTGAGAGATATAAGCCACATCAATTACTTTCAGGTATCATTATTTATTATCTTCCCAAGATTTTATGATATAGCCTTTCCCCAAACTTCTTTTTCCTTGTTTTTTCCTCCTTATGTAACCTCTTTCTTTCAAACATGTCACCTCCAATCTGCTAGTCCTCAAGTCATCAAATGATGGTCCTCAGGTCATCAGCTTCAAAGGCCATAATTATCTTTCACCTGACTTTCAACCACAAAAGGTAAACACTGTTTTTAATATTTGCTTTCTTCCTCCTGATAAGCCCTTTTGAAAGTATGGGTACTGTTAAATGGGTCCAAAGAGGCAGCCAAAATGAGTCAGTTTGTCTTCTATTACTAGACAGACCCAGATGCCAAGACATATACGCTCGAGTTCACCCAGATGTACCAGTTTAAAAAAGAGTGGGGGAAAAAAAAATCCAAATCCATCTGACTGCCACTCACGAAACAACATCTGATTTTCATTTATTTTACTGAATTACGTGAGATGGGAGAGGGAAAACTCCCAGTCAGAAACTGCCCCCACCTCTTTGGAAATACCCTGGGAGAGAGAGAGTAAACACACCACATGTACAATTACTCTATACAAAAAACACACATATTACTAAAATCTTTTTGAGAAAAAATTTATATTTTCTCCTTTTAATAGAAATGAAAAAAAAGCAAGCATTTCTGAGAACTTTTGCCCAATAAGGGGAAGGAGTCTTGGTGTGATCTGAATTCACTCCATCTAGATTTATAGTTCCTCAATAAATTCCCTGTTCCTAGCAGCAAGCAGCTCTGTATCAGTCAATCCTCTAGCAAAAAGAAGGGAAGGGTGAAACTGCCAGAGAGGTGGCCAGGAGAGGGCAGATCTACCCTCACTGTTCCTCAGGGTGGATGATAGGTCCTCAGTACCCACATCAGTGGGTGAATGTAGATGCCTCAGTGGCCTCAGTAGGGTAGAGTGGGGACAAATACCTAATCTTGGAAATTTCATCTAACCTAGGATTCCTCCAGATCCTTTGAATTTTTTTCTCATCAACCACATTAAGAAAGCCAGCAAGTTTCAGTCTGTAAGACTACAAGAGAATGAGGGTGAGATAAATACTCCAAAGGAAGAAGAAAACAGACACAGGCACATACACCAGATACACAATAACAAGGCCCAGGAGCCGAGGTAGAAGCTTCCTCTCCAGCTCCTCCCATCTCCGCGACAATGAGGGAGGAAAAACACTAAACCCCATAGCTCCAGGAAGCTGCCCTGGACTCCTGGATGGCTCTGTGGGATCGCTGGGCCTTTATCCTGCCACAGGAATGGCCTTCAATCACTAAGACTTGGATCCAAATCCCGCTGCAACAATAACTTGACCAGGAAGCTCTCTCCTGACATCCCAGCTCCCAATTAAGCCTCATGAAGGTCCACTTCCCAGGAGCCCAGAGGCACGTCTGCAAGCGTTTCACAAATTCACTCCGAGGGTATTGCCAAGTAGGGCCACTCATCCCAACTCTGCAATCCCCACCAAGGCTCCTCCCGACCATCCCCCGAAGAGTGAAGCACGCAGAGCCTGGCGCTGCGGTTCCTTCGCTGCGGCTCCCGGGCTCGGCTCAAGGTCCCCAGAGCCTCCTTTCCACTTGCTTTCAGGCCGGGTCTCCCTCGCCCCGTGGCACGACTGCTGCCCTGGGTTCCCGTCGCCCCTCAGACACCAGGGCCCCCTCCGTCCCCTGGCGCTGGCTGAGGGCAGCTAGGTTGGGAGGGGGTCCAGTGGGCGTCCCCGACCCCAAGGACGCCGTCCCTGTCCAGACTCAGGAGGTCCGTCCGGAGGGGCCGGGCGGCGAGGCCACACTCACCTCTTCCCGGCACGGTCCGTCTTCGGTCCGGTCTTCTCCGCTGCGTCTCCGGCTCCTCCTCATCCACCCCAGCAGGAAGTGACCTCCTCGGCTGCTGTCGTCACTTCCATCCTCAGCCGAAAGGGCGGGGATGAGGTGACGCCTTCCCGTGGATCTCCCAGCCGCGCCTCCCTTCCCTCCAGCTGCCCGCGGACGCCGATTTCCGCGCGCACTCCTCCCCCGCCACCGCCCAGACCCTCCTCCCGCCGCGCAGCCTGCGCAGCCGCTCTGGAGCGGCGCGTGCGTCACGCTGCGGGGGCACGTTACGCTCGCTCGCGGCGGACGGCCCTACCCAGTCGCAACCCCCACGGTCGAAGTCTTGAGAGCGAGGCAGTGCGCGGGGTGTTGGGCGGCTGCGTGTCGGAGCCAGCCTCGCGCAGCAGAGGCGCGGCTGCCTGAGTCCCGCTGGTTGCGGTAGGGGTTGTCGCAGATCTCCTTGCAAGGTCCGAGGTTCCGGGATAAAGCTTGCTCCAGACCGCTGCCACCTCACAGAGAGGAGAGTCTGCACAATAGGCAAAGGCCCCCGACTTCAGAGGGCGTTCACTGCTCCCGAGAAAGGGCCCCTTCATATACTGAGAAAAGAAGCCGCGAAACTTTTTCTGGAGTGCCTTGCTTAGGCATTTGCCCCTGTGCAGAAGTGTGACTGGTTCCCTGCTTATCCCCATCCCTCTGCAGTTTTAATTTGTCCACATCTAAGCAACTTGCAAATCTTTTATCAGTCATTCAACTACATCTCCCATTGCTTTTCCCTCTACCTTTTGTTCCTGCTCAAACGATTACAAGTAATTTGTCCAAAGCATTTTTGTTCTTCCTGTCGGGTTCAATGGTAAACGCTCCCAAGCAGTTCAGCTTTATCTCCATCCCTAGCCTCTGGCTGAGTGGTATCCAGGCCTGGTTTCACTCCAGAGGCAGGAAAAATGGAGAAGTGAGGATTAGTAAAGATTAAATAAATTAGAATAAAGAATGAAAGTGTGGTGGAATTGAAGAAGAGAGATGAAATTGAAGGAAAATTGAACAGTTTTGGATAAAGCAATACACTTTGTCCTGTACTATTGTTCTAATAACACTTTTACATCCTGAATGCCACCAAGAACATGGAAACATCACCGTAAGTATTAGAAAAGTTTCAGTTTTTGATTTGCTCGTAGCCATTCCATAGCTGGTGATAAAATAACTAGCATTTTGGGCCCAAAGTTGCCATTCTTGTTTAAAAAGAAAGGATAATAGGATTGGTGGTGTAAGGTCTTTTCTAGTTAAAAAATCCTACTATGTAGGTGAATAAAATGACCAAAATTTTAGCTCCTTAGGACTACCAATGTCTGCAACTACACCATGAGCTCTTTGTAGGACATGTCTACCCTTTGTATGTTCTGCACAGCACCTAGAACAGTGTCATATGTAATGTCAGATGTTTGGTTGAACAGTCTTTTTTAAATATTGGGATTTAGCTAAGTGATGTCAACTGTAGTCAGGTCCTAGTGCTTTCATCTACTAGCTGTGTGACTTCCGTTAAGTTACCTAACCTCTCTGTGTCAGCTTCTCATCTGGATGAACATAATATTGACTCACATGGTTGTATGAAATGTGTTAATATAACAGTGGTTAGAACAGAGAATAACAAATGAATATGGCAAATGAACAAATGTTGGCAAAAATAATCATAAAAATTATTACATGAAAAAATCCTCAAATTCTCATACCACCCATGCAAATCTTAGTAAATGTGTCAACTCAAAAACCAGGGTGAGCAGTAATGAGTAGCTTCTTTGAAAGTCTGAAATTACTAGCTTTTGGCTTATGGCTCAAACTGTCATGGGTAGAGCTAACACTTAACCTCCAAGGACCCTGTGTTTTACAAAGGGCCAGAAACCAGCGTATAGGGACTCTTTCTGCATTTTCTTATTCACTCCAGTCCCCCAGTGGTTCTCTGCTGCAGCTTTTCTAATTAGAGTTATAAAGGATGCTTGTGTAAACACAACATAGATAAACAGGTCTCTCTACCTGGCTACAGTCTGAATTGATATACTGAGAAATGTTTATATGCAAGAAGAGCTCAACAGTTTTTACATTAAGAATTTAATCAACAGGTGAATTTGGGTTTGATAAAGCAAACTGGAAATTCCCTTACAATTAGTGAGTCCAGATAAATGTGTTTTGCACTGGCAACTTCTTCTGTGATGGTAGAATCTGGGGAGATTTGGATGGCTAGGGACTTCTTGCCAGAGTACCTAAGGTCCCTCTCCACTCTTCTTTACTATAGCGCTGCTGCCTACTTCATCTCCTGCAGGCAGGCTTCCACAATGCGGAGATTCTTCTTGTTCCTGAAATATGGAGAGCATGAGCTTTCTGAAAGTATGGGGGTGGAACACACTTAGGCATGGTCTAGGAGTCAAGACAGGTTGTAATCTCTCTTGAATTTCCACTTGCTCAAAGCCGTCTTTGTCCACTGACACCGCCCTCTGCCCCACTTCCCACCCATCTTTATAATTGTTCCATATACCTAGGATAAGTTTCTCTTCTAAATCTCACACTCCCAACTTGGCTCTTATGCAACACGGTACTCCACTGCTTCTGAAATTAAAGAAAGAGAAAAGAAAGAACATCTACAATTAATTTTTCTTCAAAAACCCTTCCCGGATTGATGTATGTGTGTGTGTTTCTTCCCTGGCTCTTTATTGCTTCTCTTTTCATTTATGCACTTATATTCTTTATATTCCAAACTTACCTGGCCATATACAGTGGTGGGCAAAAGTAGGTTTACAGTTGTGAGTACGTGAAACCGAGTTTATTCTTGTATTATTCATTAATGTGTAATTTTTCATATGAACAACTGTAAACCTACTTTTGCCCACCCATATATATATAATATAAATACCTTCCTCTCTACTATTGTAGTATATTACTATGGTAGATTTACTGTAGCATATACTATATGTGTATCATGTACATGTTTGTTCTTCTTAGTGTGTTTGTCTTAGATTGCAGGCCCTCAGAGCTTAAAGCTGCAGTCTGTAGATCCCTACAGTGTCCAGTGCGATTCTCTGTCATCATTTGAAATGCCTTATGATGATAATTTCCTTTTCCGTGGCTCCCAAGCTGATGTGTTGCTAGCACTGGCTTCTTCCTACCTCCCTCAGTCTCCTCCAAGTCTCCAGATAAAAAACAGGTAGATTATTTCCCCCAAACTGTGTCCATTGAACTTGGATTCAGAAGACCTGAGTTTCAGTCCTACTTCTGCCCTTTGCTAACTGCTAGATGTTCTCTGACAACCTGCTACATGTCTCTGAATTCTGGCCTCCTCATCTTCATCTTTAAAAAAAAGGGGGCACTATTGATGTCCTTGATGAAGATACAGTGTAATAGTGGCTAAGGAGTGCTTGTAAAGTATGAAACCCTTTACAAAGGTCAAGGATCATGATTACTCTGGCTACTACCCCAGACCCCACACTGTATTTGGTATCAAGATCTCAAACTTTACAGCAGTTATCACCTACTCTCACAAACTTTGAGTGGATTTAATGTTTCAACTTTGGTTATGAATCTAATAGAAAAAAATTTTGCCTTGAGAATTAGGATTCTTGAGTTTTTCATCTAGGCACTATTTTATATGGCCTACCAAGAGGAAATACATTTCAATTACTCTGTCTCAATTTCCCTGGAATATTACTGTGAAATAAATTGACTATTCCAGAAAGAAAAATACTGTAACATTAAAACATTATTTATATTGATAAGGTCAAAGATTGAAGGGTGTATTCAAAATTGACTTATTTCTACAATTTGTGACTCAGTTTTCCCTAATGTGAAGGGAAATTATTTTAAGAGAATAAACTTTTACTAAATATTAATTGCATTTTACCATATTGAACTCAAGTAGCTCATACGATTTTGTGTTTTGGTTTATTTTTCCCATCAACTCAATGTTCTTGTGAGGGTAAAGGAGTTAATGTCAGTAACATGAGTGGGGATCCCCAGATTAAAGGTTAAGTGAGTCCAAAGCAGAAGTAACTTTGTCCAAAGTCACGACTCAACCAGACGGAGGCCGGAGCCTGGCTGTTTACTCAGCAGTGACTTGGGGATTCAAGGACTCTCCCTGATTCCACATCCATTACAGTCCACAAATACCCCTTCCTTTCATTTCCCTTTTTTAGGTCTTGGTTCCCCTATCTCAAATCAGCACAATGGAGAGGGTAGTTAAAGATCATGAAAGAAGAGCATGGGACAGTATTTATTTACATGAGGAAATGGCCACTTAAAATATTTGCCCCCCCTCCTTTTTTCTTCCTGGCAGCCTAGGAGCCAGGTTCCCCTAACCAAATGTTTGATTGACAGAATCTATATATTTCTGAAGGTTCACTTTTTCCAGGAAGCTTGCTGAAGTTAATTGGAGCAGAGGGCTAGCTTCTCTTAGCCTATCTAGGTTGTTTTTCAAGACCCTGTATTTGTTCTCTACTCTTTTTAAAAAAAAAGGTTTTATTTATTTATTTTTAGAGAGAGGAGAAGGGAAGAAGAGAGGGAAATATCAATGTGTGGTTGCCTCTCACGCGCCCCCTACTGGGGCCCTGGCCTGCAACCCAGGCATGTGCCCTGACTGGGAATCCAACTGGTGGCCCTTTGGTTCACAGCCACACTCAATCCACTGAGCTACACCAGCCAGAGTTGTTCTCTACTCTTATAAGACCTGAAACCTTGACCTGTTTGCCACATAAACTTTTTGCTGTCTTTTGTATTTATACACTGTTCAATCTGGCTTTCACTGTGTTTTCTTTGTGACTGTCTACATCATTTGTAATCCCAAGAGGACAGAGACTGTCTTATCTAATTCTCATTATATAATAGCCAATAAAAATGATATTCACTGTAATGGAGATTTGATGATCATAGTCTAATAAGCACTAGTAATGGTTGTAGTAAACAATGCAGTGAGGTCTTGAATCAAATTAATTAAAAGTCAACCACCTTGTCCTGTCCTGTGTGGCTCAGTGGTTGGAGCATTGTCCCGTAAACTGGAAAGTCACATTGAAAAAACATTGTATTGAATTTGCATCACCCCAGTACCCAGCACTAGGAGTTATGGGTAGGTGTGTCAATAGAACACATTTTAGCTCCGTATGAGCGAGGAACTTTCTACAATTAGGGTGATCTAAACATTGAACTTGTATGAAATCAGGAGGGGCAAAGAAGACTTCTAAGATATGGTAATTTCTCATCTTTGCCTGGGTGGTAGGTACTTAAGTACTTTGTTTTATTATTATGCCTTGTGTAAGGAGTCACTAGAAGAAACATCCTTAGTGCTGTTTCTTTTCAAGTATGTCTTTAATAACTAGACATGGTTCTCCACAGACTTGGTTTGACTACCAGGATATAGAGTGAAGCATTTTCTCCTTGATTTGGACTCTCTCTTTCTCAAAGATGGCCTTGATAGGATTGACTGTTTTAGGGGCCATTGTCCACTGCTGAGTAGTTAGTCAAAATCCCCATGTTTTTCTTACAAGAACTATTAACCCAGGTCTCTTTTGTTATGTAATTTTAAACCTAAATGCCAGACTTTACACTAGTTACATTAATTCTCATCATTTTTATTTGGTTGGTTTTGGTCTGTTATTCATTCCAGACTGTTTATATTGTTTTAATTTATTAGAATGTATTATTGTATGATTTATTGACAGACTCTCCTTGGATCAAGAATGAAAAACACTTCTGCAGAATACATTAATATGTCAATATTAAACTACTCTGAACATAATGAAGTATTTTCTAAATGGCTCAGAAGTCACTGCAGGATCTTGCAGTATCTCTTCAATTATTGTTCCTTTGATCTGTGGGATGCCAGTTAGTGGAGTTGCAAGTAATGGGATTCCAAATAGCAGTGTGCTTTAGTGCATGAGACTCTGGTAGAGAGTTAAAGCTACTATTGAAAGCAGAAAACATCAGTGTAAAGCTAGTTATTATTTTGGCAGCAGGGAGAGAGGAGTGGGAGTTCACATACAGTAGTTGGACATCATAAGGAATCTACCATATTTTGGCTTCAATTCAGAAGGTGAAACTTCTAGATACATGTACTGCCAGAATATTTTTCTCTTAACAATAAATTATTGAAATGAGCTTGGTTAATGTGTTTGCAATAATGTGTTAGGACTAGGATCATTGGCACAGTTTTAAAAATCACTATTATTATAATAATAGGTCTTGATTTTGCCACAAAAATCTAGGCTGCTAATACTTTAAGAAAGGAAGAAAAAGTCAAAGCTTGAAAGGAAAACATCCTGGCATACACCTCCTCTTGGCTGTCGGGGAAGCACCTGGGGACAGAAAACGTGTACTGCAGAAGCGCGTGCGCGCGAGCGCACACACACACACACACACACACACACACCATCTTGTCCATTTTCTACATTTTGCGGATACTGGGTGCAGACCAAGTCCTCATCTGTATCTACATGTCAATCTGGCCCAGAACACTGCTAGTTTCTCATAAGTTTCTTGTGGAAAATATTTTGCCCTGAGTCTGTCCCTGAAGCCCTGAAGCATTTATTGAACCTGAATGTTTTAATTGAACCTCATTACTTGAACTGTGTGAGGGAGGTGTGGGTCCCATGGGTCTGAAATAGGGCAAGAGGACACTCAGCTCTTGGTTACACTGTTTGTCTCCCCGTGCCAAAATACACTGCTTCTTGGAACCCAGTTGCTTGTGGCAACTTTGATTTTTTTTTGCCTCCACTGCTCCTCATTTACTAGTGTAATTCACTCTCACCTTGATGCAGAGAGGGAAGTAGGCATTGCATGAGAATTATGAGAGTCTCTCTAACAGCTAAGGGGTGGCCAGAATTTGGGGAACCACCACCAAATCAGTCATCACTTACCCTCACAAATAATGCAATTCATTAGTTAGGTGCTTTGTTCTTCCCTATTCTGTAGAACATGAAAGGTCAGATATGTAGGGTTATGTGGAGCAAAAGTGACATGCCAGAAGCCAGCAGTGCTTTGTGTGGATTTGTGGCAGGTGTCTTGAAACTCAACAGATCCAAAATCAAACACCCTTCTAAACAGCTCTACTTTATACTTATGAATATATCTTTACTTTTCAGATAAAATTTCTCTGAGTATTATGGGCCTATTGGCAAAATTCATGAGGATCATTCTTTAGTAAAATAGAATACAATAGAAATAGGTGAATAAATACCTGGTGACATACCACCTTTGTGAGTACCAGCAGAGCAGAGTGGATGCCTAGTTCTGAAAGACATTTTTCTAGAAAACATAACTCCTTAAGTTTGTATAATATTTTAAGAATCATTTTAAATATTAGTTATTCATTCACCCATTGCTTATTTCATAAGAATCCATGCAGCAGTTACTAGATACCATGTACTATGCCAGACTTTAGGGAGACAAATCTCATGTAGCTTGGTCTCCTCTGATTGTAATAACAGTTACATTAGCAATATTCCCTACCATGATTTAAAGGTGTGAACCACAGACTATGCAAGCCAAACATATGAACAGAGTTTAATGTTGTAATCAAACATAACATGAACAGGTTCATCTAGTTCATTAAATTCTATTTCTTCATTTCTTTAATAGATATTGGCTGAGAACCTTCTATGAGCTAGGAACTGTGCTAGTCACTAAGAGTACAAAGATGATTGAAATACTGGTCCCTCCTTCAAAGAGCTGGGAATCTAAAGGGAGAGGTAAATGCAAAAGCAAACAAGCTTGACACCATGTGAAGTGTAGTACAACAGGCAGTTTGGTGACCCACCCAATTACCATTTCTGACACTTTCTTTCCAGCTGGCAGAGCCCTTTTCCCATTGTATAAGTGAACATGCTTTCCTAGACTCCCTTGTAAACTAGAAAAAGGGCATGTTACCAAACCCTGCTCTGTAAGTCTACTTGGAAGGATTCTGGGAAAGATTTTTCACCTGAAAAGAGAGAGTCCCAGAGGGGAATTCTATTCCTGCATCTTTTCTGTTATGAACTGAATTGTGTCATCCCTAAAATTCATGTTGAAGTCCTAAATTTCAGTGCCTCAGAATGTGACTGTATTTGGAGATAGAATGTTTAAAGAGGTAATTAAAATGAGGCCATTAGAGAGGATCCTAATTTAACATGACTGGTATTCTTATAAAGAAAAAGGAATTTGGACACAGACACTCACAGAGGAAAGACCATGTGAGAACACAGGGAGAAGATAGTCATCTAAGCCATGAAGAAAGGTCTCAGAAGAAACCAACCTGGCCAACAGCTTAATCTTGAAATTCTAACCTTCAGAATTATGACAATAAAGTCCTATTGTTTAAGACATCCTCTCTGTGGTACTTTATTATGGAAGCCTTAGCAAACTCATGTATCTTTCCTGATTTTGAATATCATCATATGAGTTTGGAAACGCAACCATATTATAGAAGAGCCCAGAGAACTGTAGAGCTGCTAACTTAGAACCCTGACATCACTGAGCCAATTCTGAAACCATCTACTTCAAGACTACCGATAAAGAGACAATAAGCCCCTACTCATTAAGCTGCTTTAGGAGTGGAGGTCTGTTATCTAAAACCAGAAGCATCCTAACTGATACATGCAAGGATAGGTGCACTGTGATGAGATAGGATATTACAGGGACACCAAGAAGAGGTATGTAGGTGACAACTAAGCTTAAGTCTTTAAATACATGAAGAAATTAATCAAGTAGATGGCTGGACAAAGGGCATTTCAGAACGCAAGAATCATAACAAGAGCAGCAGTCACCAGATATGTGGAAGAAACTTAGTAGCTGCAATGTGTGTTGTGGGAGCCCAAGTGGGAGCTGGGAAGGGCGAGAAGGAGGCTGTGGAGGTTGGCAGGGGTTGGATCGTGGAGTCAGGCTTTGATTGCTGCTAAGATTTGTGATGTTTTTCTATCGGCTAGATCAGAATGATGTGAGTGAAGGATAAATCTGAGGGGTCAGAACTGAAGGCAGGGATCCCAATTGGGAGATATGTGAGAATTCAGGAGAGAGAGGAGGGAACAGAATTAAGGCAGTAGAATAGGGATGGAGCGGCACACTTGGTACCAGAAAGTGCAGGAGACACACTTGGATAATGTACATCAATCTTATCATGCTGTATGGTAATTAGGCATAAACAGGGAATGACTATGATTTATTATGTAGCTGAGAACAGAAAGCTGAACTTTATCCTAAATGCCAAACTTTGTCTGTTTGTATTTTTTTTTGAAAAATGAAAAAAAGTGTATTACCTACTTCCCTGTTTTCTTCAACAGAGTTTGCTAATGTAAACTGACCTTTTTTTGATGACTCATGGTCATCATTATGAAAAAGGAGGCATCATGGTGCAGAGGAAAGGGCTCTGTGTTAGATATCATAAGATCTGGGTTTATTCCCAGCTCCCTCACTAATCTGTGTGATCATGGAAAAGTTACTAAGCTTCTCTGAGTATTTGTTTTCTCCTTGGCTTCCTACTTCATAGGCCTACTGTGGACATGAAGCGAGATAATGTGTGTGAAAGGGCAAGATAAACCCATCAGGCTCCATACACAAAGGCATTACAATCCTTTTTTCTAGAGTGAAGCAACATACACCAGATGCTGTGTCTACTTTTGAGTTCTCTTGTCCTTTGCTGTTAGGTTGTTTGCTACCTCTGCTCTCAAAATGCTTCTTTCCGTAGAAGACCTTTCACCCTCACTCACCTCTCCTGCAAGGGCCAAGGACTGGGAAGCCAGGTCAACTTCTAAAATACTTTGTTCAGTGTAACTAGTAAGAGTCTGCGTAGAAGCCTAAGGACCTGGCTTTAGTTCAAGAGATTTGTGTCAGTTATTTTGGGTGCTTAAAGGCCTCTTTCACTTCTGGATTTGGTGCTGCATTCCACAGATCTGAGGCAGTCAGAGCCTGACCTCCATCCAGTTAAGAGAGGTGTAACTGTGGTGCTTTTATACTGCCAAATAAAATATCCAGTTTTCCCTCTTTCTGCTTAGTTCTCTTTTATCTCTCTGTAACTGGTTTTCTATGATATCATGTATAGATTGATCCTCACCACTGATCCACATACCATGACATAAATTAAGACAAAAAATATTGACTGTAACTTTTTAACAGAGGTATTCCTTGCATTCCCTCCTTTAAGGATTTAGGGACCACACTGACTGCGGGAGCCTAGAATATAAGATCCAGACATAAAAGGATATGGATGATTTATTTAAACAGTAAATAATTAGATGAGGAGATGTTTAGCATGGTGCTTAAGACCTGTACTTTTAAGTTGGACCACTTGAGCTTAGGTGTATTGCATAATTTTTTTTGGACCTCAATTCCATCATCTGTAAAATGAGAGTAAAGCCTTTATACAAGGAGTCAGTCTAATAATGTTTGTGAAGCACTCAGCACAGACCCTATACAGAGTAAGTGACCATGAAATGGAAGGTAGTGATGCTGGTTAGAGAAATCAGTCCTGGGAGGTAATAGTAAGACTAAGGGGTGCAGGGTCTGAATTCATTAGAACAAAGGAGAAGACAGGAGTTGTTAGAAGAAGGGGTAGAGGATCCTAGGAGAGGGTTGGGTTCTAGACTGCAGGATGGATTTTGAATTATCCAGTGAGGGCAACTCCTGGGATCTGATCAGTCTAGGCTGGGTTTGGGGTGGGAGAAAGGGCAGATATCTGGTGTTTACTACCTTCTTCACAGACCTCAGCCAAATCTGCAACTTTAACTTTCATATAAAGCAATTCTCCTAACCTTTTTCATCCCAGGTATCCGTTCCCACATGTCTTTCCTTTTGAGTCCCTGTCAGGTTACCCTTTGTGATAAATTAAACATGGCACACATTCTTTGATACCCTTTCCGCAGACAGGTGGGGTCTAATGCCCCTTTTCCTTTATTTTGGCTGGCTTTTGACTGCTTTGACCAACAGAATACAGCAGAAGTGACACAGAGTTCTGGGCCTAATCTTTAAGAGGATTTGCACCTTCCACCTTTTTCTCTTGTAACCTTGAACCATCATCAAAGAAGTCCTGTTCCTGTACTAGAGAAAGCACACGCAAAGACCTTGGGACTACAAGGAAAAGGAAAGGTACCCTGCTCAGTCCAGCCTTTCTACCATCTCAGGCAAGATAACACACATATGAGAAAAGTCACCTTGGACTGTCCAACCCAGCTGAACCACCAGATGAATATGACCCGGCAACTCCAGTCTGTGCCACATGGAGCAAAAGAATCACCCAGCTAAGCCCTGTCCAAATTCCTGACCCGCAAAACTCTGACATATATTAAAATGGCTCTAGTTTTAGGCTGCCCAATTTTGGCGTGGTTTACTATATAGCAATAGATAACAGAACCAAATAGTAACAAAATAAGGTTTATTTGCAATATTTTGAATGAGCATAAGGAATTTCAGGACTCCCAATTATTTCTCCATCAAAATATAGAGATAATTATTGGAATATGGAACACAGTCAATCATTATTACTGATTAAAGACCTAAAGTTCAATTGACCTGGGAAGGCACTTGACTGAAACTCATCTAACTCCTGCAAGAGTGGACTCTACTATTCTAATTATTTCTTGTTTAGATGGAAACGTTTAGGGGAAGATTGGGGAGAGGAGGCCCTCCCTTCTTCTCCCACCGAATATTGGAAGTGAAGGGATTTGGGCTGAGAGGACTGATAGGAGGACATCAAAACACAGTTTCCAGAACTTGAGTTTGGTTTAAGGTCAGTTCTATTTTCCTTTAATCATAAGTACACAAACAACAGCTCTGCCCAAGGTGTTGTGGAGAAGCCAGCCATATGTACAGCCTAGGATGTGCTGACATCATCCCAACACTCAGGACCCCAAATCAGAAGAAACTGAGTTTGGAGAACTTCCTTGCTCGAATCACCTACAACGTCAATAGTGGAGCTGGAATTCAGATCCTGGTTCTCCTGAGGGACTTTTCTACTGCACGTGATGTTTCCTATATCCTTGTTGCTGAGGACAAAGCACATTTAAATAATGTTTATCTTGTAGTTTTCTGAAACCCTGACTCCAAGAGGCATTGCCTTCCGTTACGCTGAGATGGTAAGAAAGGGGCAGGCATGTTTCACTGTCTTTGACAAAACTGGAAACTGAGCACAGAGAACTGGGATTGCACAGAGCCCATAGCTTAGAAAGAAGCATTCTTGTGTGGAAAGGAGCATTTCAAAGGGGTCAGTTTCTGTCCTTAGGCAGTTACATTCTAATGGGGAGATGGTATCTGCTTCCACTAGTGGTTGGGGAAGCCAGGGCTAATAAGCAAGGCATGGGCAATTGCAATTTAATATTGGTCCTAGAATCAAGGAGAGAAGCAGTAGAGAGGTACTAGTCAAAGAAGGTCTCTTAGAGGAGGTGATAGGCACAAGTTGGAAAGGAGTGAGAGAGAAGATTTAGGAACAAGTGTTTTGTGCAAAATTTTCATATTTATGTTTAAGACATGATAAGAAAATTGCCAGAGATATTACATGGCCCTGGTTGAGGAGGCTAGACAGGTGTGATTAGAAAAATGGAGGAAGAGAGAGTTGAATTAATAATGGAGGGAACTTTGGACTCAGGACTCTGATCTCTGGACCTGGAGTATGAGGCATCTGATCCCAAGGCCAAATCTCCAGCTTTTTTCAGTATCATCTATATTCCAACTCCATCTGTGTCTCCCGCCTCAACAATAATCTCAACAGCACCCATAATAGCTACCATTTGTCGATTGTTTACTGTGTGCTGGGCACTGCATGAAGCCCTTTACATGCATGTTCTTACATGAGACCCCTGGAAACACTGTGGCGAATCTGTATTTTATAGACGAGGAAACTGTGGAGCTGTAACACAGAGCTGGGTGATGGTTGAGAGAGGTCTGGCAACTTGCCTCATGAGCCTCTTGTCACATGTAAGTAGCAGAGCTGGGAAGGAGCCCAGGCTGTTGGCTCCAGTCTGTCTTTTCACCTTCACCTGCATGGGCTTCAGGTTGTGGAAAGGATCACATGCAGGCCTGGCTGCATAATTTGCTGGGCTCAGTGCAAAAGAAGAATGTTTAGATAGGATGAAGAATTTCAAGATGACAACAGCAAGCACAGGGATCCCTTTGAGTGCAGGACCCTGTGCCACTGTATGGAATGCCTGCCTATGAAACCTGGCCTGATTATGTGGTTACTGCAGAGACTCAGGAGGGTCAGACACACTGGGCTTGAATGCTGTCAGCAGCCCCCATATGCCTTCTCTGCCCTGCCATTAAACCTCTCCTCCCCTCGGGTAAATCTCTCAGCACCCTCATTCAGGGAGAACAAGGAAGAAGGGAAGGACAAGAAATTGGTGCTGTCAATGGAGAGAGGAGCGTAAAGCTGTCATTTGGTGGACATCTTCAAAGGATATTGTCAAAGGACCCCCTAGCTCCCAGAAGCCCTGGGGAAAGCTGCCTTCAGGTGAGGTTTTTTGTTGCATCCAGTCAGGGTAACA
Source organism: Macrotus californicus (assembly GCA_007922815.1). NCBI lineage: Eukaryota > Metazoa > Chordata > Mammalia > Chiroptera > Phyllostomidae > Macrotus > Macrotus californicus. Next base: position 58,372 of record VMDR010004191.1, read on the forward strand.
TACTATGTAGACACATGTCCATATAATAAGATAAGGTGATTAATGATCTGAGAATTTCTGCCTCTTCAGTGCTATTTAAGTCCCTATTCATTGAAGGAGCTCTTTCTGTGAGCATTCTGAAAGCTGATGAGGAGAGAAGACAAGAAGTGAAGGGAAAGTCAAGATTGTTGCCCCCAAGGAATTTTTGCACTCTGCTTGGGGATATAAGATTTGTAAACATTAAATAACTAGAAGACAATGCCAAATAATATGTAATTACATTGTCAATTAAATATGATCAAGTGCCAAAATATATTCCACAAATGTGCTGTCTGGAAGAGGAGAGGCCAGGGTAGTTTGAATGAGTTAGCATGCAGAGCTTCCCAAGAGGGTGATGTTTGAGTTGGGCCTTGAACAGTGGGTAGGAATCTGAAGAGGGGAAGAAGCAAGTCAGGTGATGTGGAGAATGAGTGGGAGCATTAACAAGGTGAGAAGGGAAAACAAGCATAATGACTGAGTCCAGAAGGTGACAAGGCAGGCTGAGCCATAGGTGGGTACTGGCAGACTTGGATTTCAGTCTGGCTCTTCAGAGAACTAGCTGTGTGTCCTTAGACATTGCTTAACCTTTCTGAGTCTTGATTTTCTCATAAATGATAATATCTGCCACTCAAGGTTGGGCTAAGGATTAAATGCGAGTAAATTAATTGACATGGAACCTGGCACAGAATAGAGCTAAAAAAGAATTAGCTATTATTACAATTATTTTGAGGATAAACTAGCATGGGTGAGTAGGATCAGATTATGAAACACTGTCTTGCATCAAATCCTGGCTCCAATCCTTTTTAGTTGGGCCAAGTTGGACAATTTACCTAACCAACCTGAACCTCCATTTGTTTATCTGAAAATAGGGATGGTAATGTCACCTACCTCACAGGGGTGGGTTCAGGATACAATGACACAGTATATAAATGTAAAACACTTAGGACAGGGTTTGGTACATAAGGAGAACTAAAGAATGCTAGCTATTGTTATAGCTGATTTTACTCAAATCCTGCAAGGTTTTTTTTTTTATCATTCCCATATTGTTGTTAAGGAAACAAAGACTCAGAGCTTGAGAAAATTGCCGAAGGGTACCTGGCATGTCCTGGGTAAGCCAGAATTTCATCCTTTCTGCGAAGGAAAAAATAGAAACAGTCCAGACTGCCATCCTCATCCTCCCAGGTGGAAATTAATCTCTGATTCCAAAGATGTCTGTGTTTCTAGTATAACACTTATTATAGTCTGACCTAAACTACAGTCATTCCCTCTAAGGCTGGTGTCTTACTCACTTTTTGTATAACAGCCCCTGATACTAGTCCGTCTTTCTCTGGAAGGTGCACAAGAATGCTCGTTGACTTGAAATGAAATAAGGTGATTAGCGTAAGAGTCTTGGAAAAGGCAGGGATCATATGAGTCTGTATCTGGGGTGCCAGAGGAAAGAGTAAAAGAAGACTCCAGGTTTCTAGTCTGGGTGAGTGGGAGAAGGGCAGGACTGTTGGCAAAGAGCAGGAAGTTGAGAAAAGCTGATGACTTGGGTTTAAGAAGAAAGTGGGGGAAGGGAAGATGCAAAGGTCAGGTTTAGACAGGTTATATGGAGAGATGAGGGGCACTTAATTAGGATTCTGTGCTGTGAAAATGCACGGGCAGCCCCCTCCCTGAGGATTGGCTTGTGACCCTGACGTCCAGGTCCCAGCCCTGGAGTTGCTACTAATGGGAGATACCTGAGACACACCCAGGAAACCACAGTGCTCAGAACACTGACCTGGCTACTTATTGACACTCAGAAATGAAAAGGGTGTTTGGTCATTGTGGTGAGGGTGAGGAGTCCTGGAGTGAGTGGGGTGAGGAGGGGTCAGTCTAGGATCGCTTCTTGGAGGAGGAGGAAGCCCAGCTTTGGTCAAGAGAGGGCAGTAGGCTGCAAAGGAGAGAGAGAGAATTGGGAGCAAGGGAGGTGCTCACTACAAGGAAGATGAGGTTTCCTGCCCCTGGCTGGAATTCTGGGCACGGTCCCCTAATCCATCAGTGGGAGTGCTGGAGGAAGAGCACATCACAGCTGTTTTGAGGGAGCCCAGAATGAGATCTCTAGGGAAACGGGACAAGAATAATCATTCTAATGCCCAGCATCATTTTATGCTCTGCTGCCTTCTCTCCCTGTGGGGACTTTGCTTTCTGCTTCACTGACATCTCTCCCTCCCACTTCCTCCACCCCAGCAGACTGTGGGGAAGAGGGACTGCCACCTCCCAGCATGCTGGGGAGAGTGGGCTTTGCCAGCTGTCTCCACCCTCACCTCAGCTCATCAAGGTCCCTTTCTCCTGGGCTGGCAGTACCCACTCTGGTCCTGACAGACAAATCTGGCCTCCTGCCTCATCTCTCAGCCGCCACCCCTCCCCACCCTCCCTCAGGCTTTCACCTCCTTCTACTTTCCCACAGCCCTCACCCCCTCCCCTATTCTGGCAGACAGTGATAAAACCCCTATACCCAAGAAGTGTGAAGGGGTGAATCAGATCACCTCTCATTCCATCTTGGGCTTTATCCCCTAGTGTCTTCCTGGTCCCTTCTCTCATCCCCCAGTCCCTCGTCTTTGCTGTGCCCCAGCCCAACCCCAGCCTTTTCTCCTAGTGCTCTCAGCCCTACCCTCTGTTCCTGGTACCCAGTCTGCCTGCAGGAGGGCACAGAGCTCTCTATCCTAGCCTGGCCAGGCTGTGAGTTCTGCCTCTGGGATTTTCCCAGTTGACAACCAGAAGGAAGTCTGCCTTGGAGAGGGGAAACCTTATTCTTGGCATCAGGCCAGCTACTAAGCAAAACCAAAGTTCAGGGGAGGAGACTCTTTCCCTGCTCAGCTGGGGACTCCCACTGACCTCTACTATTCAGGTTTGGGGGTTTAGGCCTCAGAGCCCCAGAAAGCAAGGTCAAGATAGAGGCAGAGGGAGAGTAGGGCTGGAGAGCAGTGGGATGAGGGAGACTTTATATTGACTTTCTGCCTGCTGGTCACCTGTTTCTTGGCTTGTCCATGGGTGTGGGCTGGGAGGGGATGTGTCTGCCTTATCCCAGCAGGGTGTGTGTGCCAGATGGGTATGGCAAGGGGCCTGCAGCAGCAGCACCATCCCCAACCCCCATGGGAACCTCAGTGTAGCCCTAGAGCAGAGCCCTGGGCAAAGTACACAGAGCTCTCATCCTGAGACATCCAGGAATGAGGGGCATGAAGGCAGGGTACCTGGAAGCAGACTTTTTCTCTGACACCTCAGTTCCCCCTGCTCTTGAGCTGTTGCTGTCAGAAGGGGATAAACCCTGTGAATGGGGCTGCGGAAAGTGACCTCCTTTTCCAGTGGCTCTGATCCAGAAAAGACCTCCCAGGCACTGCAGAGTGCTCTCTCTTCTCTGAATCTCACCTGTACCTGTACATCGTTTGCCTCATTCCCTGGCTCCAAATGAGCCTCTTGGGACCCCTCAGCAGCAAACACATCAGGAAAAGAGCAAGAGCTAGCCTCCAGTGAGCAGGGTAGACCACACTGGTGACTGTCTTATTCCACACTGTCCCATGTCAGGCCCTCATGCCATTTCTTCTCATCTCCCACTCTGCTTCTCAAAACCAGGCTAAGGTCCCTTTTTTGGAGCTCTTCTGGGAGCTGCCATGGAGCAGTGGAAAGAGAGAGACACTGACACAAAAGGGCAAGTACGGTGGGAAGGAATCACTGGGTGGGCTGAGGTCAGGGTCAGATGGGGTGTTCAGGGATGTATGGAGAAGCTGAGTATTGGGCCAGCGCCCCCTGGTGGGAAGTGTTGCAGCAGCTATGTAGAGCCAGGTCTCCCAGCCCTGCTGCTGTAACATTTCATATAGTAAGGGCTTGGTGATGAGGAACTCCTTTAACTTGACCTTATCTGGGAAGCACTTTATCTGCCCTTCCAGTCTAAATGAAAGCTTTGCTGGATAGAGTAATCTTGGATGTAGGTCCTTGCCTTTCATCACTTTGAATACTTCTTTCCAGCCCCTTCTTGCCTATAAAGTTTCTTTGGAGAAATCAGCTGACAGTCTTATGGGCACTCCTTTGTAGGTAACTGTCTCCTTTTCTCCTGCTGCTTTGAAGATTCTGTCCTTATCTTTAATCTTGGGTAATGTAATTATGATGTGCCTTGGAATGTGCTTCCTTGGGTCTAAGTTCTTTGGGATTCTCTGAGCTTCCTGGACTTCCTGGAAATCTATTTGCTTTGCCATTTTGAGGAAGTTCTCCTTCATTATTTGTTCAAATAAGTTTTCTATTTCTTGCTCTTCTTCTCCTTCTGGCATGCCTATGATTCAGATGTTGGAATGTTTGAAGTTGTCCTGGAGGTTTCTAAGCCTCTCCTCATTTTTTTGAATTCTTGTTTCTTCATTGTGTTCTGGTTGAATGTTTATTTCTTCCTTT
>VMDR010004192.1:0-62765 GCA_007922815.1 Macrotus californicus
CGCCCCGCCGCGCGAGTCCTCTCCGCCCCTCCTACCGGTCTGGATGTAAGTTTCTTAGTTTCTTGGTTGTCGGACTTCCATACGGTTCGATTTTCTGTCAGTTCTGGTTGTTTTTTGTTTTAAAATTTGTTGTTGTCCTTCTTTTGGTTGTGAGAGGCGGCACAGTGTGTCTACCTACGCCTCCATCTTGGCCGGAAGTTCTCGACTTTGGTTAATTTCTGTTCATATTTCACTTTCACCTTAAGCATCAGCTTTGTAGAAAGGACCACCCTGATCATTCTATATATATCACTTCCTTCCTTATCTTATTCTTCATCATGCCACCCTGGTTACCTTGTTGGCATTTGTCACAATTTGGAATTATATATTTGTTTTCTCCTGTCCCCACAGGATTGTAAACTCCACAGGGCAGACACCAGGCAATTTAAACATATGGCATTTTGGATGTAGAAACATCGCATATCTATGAGGAAATCCAGATCTTATTAAAATAAAGCTCAGTCTGAGAAATTTGACATCCTAATTTAAATTTGGGGTCTTTGACTTACAAAACAGATGGATAATGTTTCTGGCCTGTTCCAGTGTTGTTGGTGCCCGGACTAAAAATAACTGTCATAATAGCAGCTAGAGTACACAGCTTCCCTGACTCTGTGGGACTAATAATTAAGAAAATAAGCTATTTTGTTGCTAGGAACATATCACTCCTTTTATAATATGTCAGTGGGAAAAAATACTCTCTCAACTGTATCTATTTACATAATGAGAATTCTATCGTCATTGGTTTGTAATTTCAGAAACCTAATTATTATACATAGGGTTAGAAGGAAAAAAATTAATAGGGGAAAATCAAGTGCATAGTTTTGTCAACAGACTTAAAAACCTTATATGGTGACATAAAAACATTGTCACCATAATTTAACATCTGCTTTTGCTTATTGGTATCAACCTGCTGTCCTTAGACCTGGGTGCATGTGTATGGGCAAACCTAAAAATAATTTGACCGATGAATAAGCAGCTATGACTATTTTTAGTCCTGGGCAAAGGGTCACCAATTAGCCTAGAAGTAGTGGGACAAAGGCTGCATTCTGGTTGAAGTATGTTGTTGATTGCCTTAACAATTGGTATGAGCTGGAATAATGAGATTCCAGGACAAGGATACTTTGAGATAAGCGAGCCCAAGGAGCCAGATCATGTTGTGTGGTAGATAGAGTGATGTTGAAAAAATGTAAAAGTATGAATTGTATAGATGAAATCTGTTGTGTACATAGATTGTATATGAAATAGGATATAGAAAACTTTAAAAATCTTAATAGGGAGAGCATATCAAAAGGGAAGATAATTGGGTGTAAAAATTTTTGGAAGATGGACGAGACAAAAATCAAAGAACAGATGGAGTAGTATCCCATGAATCATAACAGAAATTTACTTTATACCTATATAGTGATTGCCTTTCTTTTCAGGTGGCCATAAATATTTCAATATCTTTTATATTGATATTTCATAACTAACCAGTGTTATAATATAAAACCTCTCTCCAGGTGCTGTTAATTTAGACTTAGTTGCCCCTTATTTTTAGAGAGAGGGGAAGGGAGGGGGAGAGGGAGAAAAACTTCGATGTGCCAGAGAAACATTGATCAGTCGCCTTTCATACACCCCTCACCTGGGACCTGGCTGCAACTGAGGCATGTGCCATGACCAGGAATCAGACCTGCGACCTTTGGCTTTGCAGGATGATACACAGCCAACTGAGTCACACCAGTCAGGGCAGACTTAGTTGCTTTTGCAGTGTGTTCTTTCTTGGTGGAGAATTTAGTCATAGATTTGACATTGAAGCGTGAATATAATTTGCTAATAGTAGTGATAGTTTGATTAGAATTGATTGAGGAATGAATTATGGGAGACAGAATCTAGAGATTTCTCTTTTTCTCTCTTTTTAGTTTTAATAAGCATGTATTCTGCGCCTGGTGTTTCAGATGTTTTAAATATCTTAGATCTGGTGCTCATAAAAATTCCTCGAGATATTATTAGTATCTACTTTTTACACTTGAGGACATTGAGTCTGGGGTGTGTAAAGTAATATTCTCATACTTTGGAAAGTTGGTAAAAAGGACTGACTTCAAACTTCAACATAATCTTCTAGAGATTTGCTGTTTCCATTTACAGTGATGTGAAGAAGTTATGTAAAAAATGGGACTGGTCCTTAGCAATAAAAGAGAGAGAGAATTACTAGATCTTGGACAATAAATAGAGACATTCAATAATTGTTCCTTGGTGCTGATCTCTCTGAAGAAGTGTGTGTGTGTGACCTGGAAGTGCAGTTTGTGTTGGGCCTTGCAGATGGAATTCAGATAACCAGGTTCAAGACAAAGAGATTTATGTGGCCGGCCCAGCCTAGAGACTGTATCTGTCTTATCGCTTATCAGTGCTCCCCTACTGCAGACAGTGCTTGCCACAAGTAGTCCATCCCACACTCCTGCTTTAGTTCTATACTGTCTTGATCGTGCACGAAGTTTCTAATATATCTCAGGCACTTGCTTGTCAAAAAGTACTTCATGTCGGTTCTCCAGGGATTATATAAATTCCACAGTGATCATTTTCGAGGCTTATAGACCCAGAGCCAAGGGACTGGCAGATCCATATTTTGGTGAGACCTCTCTTTCTAGCTTGTAGATGCCTGCCTTCTTGCTGTGTCCTTAGATAGCCTTTACTTTGAGAGAGAGAGAGAGCTGGGATAATTTTTTAAAGAAGTTTGTTGAGGAAAGTAAATTTTTGTGGGTATAGACAAGCTTGTCCTAAAATGTATATGGAAAAGCAAGAATACCTAAAACATTCAGACAGAAAAAGAAGTGAGAGGAACCAGAGTATTTGGTTTTAGGTCTTTTTTTGCTACAGTCATCAAGACAGCGTGGTATGGGCTAGGTAGGGCATAGACACAGGTCATTGAAACAGAATTTTAAAACCCAGAACTAGATTGAACCACAACCTGCTGATCTTCGCCTAAGGTGCAAAAGCAAATTCAATGAAAAAAGGATATTTCCTCAAGTTTTTAAACAAAAGGTGCTAGAGCAATTGGACACCCATAAGTAAAAACATGAACCTCTACTTAAAATTCACACATTGGACCAAAAGTAACCCAAAATGTATCGATTTAAATATAAAATGTAAAACCAGAAGTCTTTTAGAAGAAAACACAGGAAGAAAATTTTTGAGAACTAAGACTAGGGGGAGAATTCTTAGGTGTAACACTAAAACCACAATCTATAAACAATTAAAAATTAATAAGTTGGACTTCAACAAAATTTTTAAAACTTTTGCTCTACAAAAGATCCTGTTGAAAGGATGAAAAAAAATCTAGTCACAGATTTGGAGAAAGTATTTCCAGACTCTATCTGACATGTAAAAAGAACACTCAACAGTGAAAAAAAAGGGCAAACAATTCAATTAGAAAATGGGCAGAACATAAACAGACATTTCACCAAAAAGTATATCTCATGGATGGCAAATAATTACATTAAAAAATGTTTAACATCATTAGCCATAGAGAAATACAAATTAAAGTGATAATGGTGTCATGGCATGCCTTATCAGAACAACTAAAATTAAAAATAGTGATACCACCAAATGCTGATGGCATGGAGAGAGACTGAATCTCTCACACATTGCTAGTGAGAAAGTAAAGTGATACAGCCACTGTAGAAAACTTTGACAGTTTTTTAATAAAGTTAAACACATATTTATCATATGATTCAGCGACTCTAACATTCATGGTTGTTCATTCCAGAGAAATAAAAACCTTAGGTCCACATAGAAACTTAAACATGAATATTCATAGGAGCTTTTTTGTAATAGTCAAAAAACTGGAAACAAGCCAAATGTCTTCCCATGGGTAAGTGGGTAAACACATAGTGATGTGTCCATACCATGAAATACTACTCAGTGAGAAAACAGAACAGATTAGTATTATATGCACCAACTTGGATGGATCTCTTTCTCCCCCCCTTCCCCTCTCTCTAAAAATAAATGAATGAAATGTTTTAAAAAATATATTTTACTGATTATGCTATAACAGTTGTCTCAATTTTTCCCCCTTGCTCCCTTCCACCTGGTTACCCCCATTCCCTCCTGCGTTCCCCCACCCTCTTAGTTCATGTCCATGGGTCATGCATATAAGTTCTTTGGCTTCTCCATTTTCTATACTATTCTTAACATCCCCCTATTTTGTACTTGCCAATTATGCTTTTTTTTTTTTTAATTTTGTTTATTTATTTGTAGAGAGAGGGGAAGGGGAGAAACATCTCTGTATGAGAGAGACATCAATCGGTTGCTTCTTGAATACCCCACACTGGGTACCTGGCTTGCAACCCAGGCACGTGCCCTGACTGGGAATCGAACCGGCAACCTTTGGGTTCACAGCCCACACTCAATCCACTGAGCTATACACCATACAGGGCCCAATTATGCTTCTTAATCCATGCATCTTTCCGCCATACTGCCCCCTCCCCCTACCAGCTGATAACCTTCAAATGATCTCCGTATCTCTGATTCTGTTCCTCTTTTGCTTGTTTGCTTAGTTTGTATTTTTAGATTCAGTTGTTGATAGTTGCGAATTTGTTGCCATGTTAATGTTCATAATTTTGATCTTCTTTTTCTTAAATAAGTCCCTTTAACATTTCATGTAATAATGGCTTGGTAAAGACGAACTACTTCAACTTTATCTTGTCTGGGAAGTACTTCATCTGCCCTTCAATTCTAAAGGATAGCTTTGCTGGGTAGAGTGATCTAGGTTGTAAGTCCTTGCTTTTCATCACTTTGAATACTTCTTGACACTCCCTTCTAGCCTGCAAAGTTTCTTTAGAGAAATCAGCTGACAGTCTTGTGGGAACTCCTTTGTAGGTAACTCTCTGTTTTTCTCTTGCTGCTTTTAAGATTCTCTCTTTATCTTTAACCTTTGACATTTTAATTATGATGTATCTTGGTGTGGTCCTCTTTGGGTCTATAAATGAAATCTTCAAAACATGTTTGTGCTGATGAGAATGAGCTACAAAAGGAGGAAAGTGGTGATACAAACAAGAGGGAAAGATTAAAGGAGCAAATTATATGTCTTAAATCATTGGTTTTGAAGGTATTGAAAAATACTATTTACGTGTTTTTGTCTTATGAATACGGTTATCTTTACAATGATTCTAATGATTCTAAAGGTAGATGTGGTTATACTTTGGTATAGTGCTTTAATGTTCTAAAATTTACACATGGTTTTGCATTATATTATAGAGCTAGACCACTTAAAAATGGAACTTCCAGAGTTTTTATCACATTTACTGGTGTTCATTTTAACATAACTTGAGGTCTTTTGGTCACTTTTTATTGTTTTCCCTTCCAATTTTTCACCCAGTATAGGTAGGTCATTAATTTGCTTTGACTAAAAAGTTTTATATACATATATGTGTATGAATAACCATAATGGTTTACCAATTAAGAATTAAGTTAGTGGTGGCTCTATGTTTGGCATAGAGTGGATTTTAATCTATATTCTACCAAACTATTCTACAGTGTTGCCTTTTATCTATAATATAGTAATATCAGAATGCTCACAAATTATTGTTGTTTATTTCAGGGATACGGCAGGCCAGGAGCGATTTCACACCATCACAACCTCCTACTACAGAGGAGCAATGGGTATCATGCTAGTATATGACATCACCAACGGTAAAAGTTTTGAAAACATCAGCAAATGGCTTAGAAACATAGATGAGGTAAGACCTAGAAATTGCATAAACCCTTCATGTGCATGGCTGAGAAGAAAAAGTGTTCTACTTGATCTTTAGGGTATAATGTATTATTATTATTAAAGTCATTGAGCATTTCTGCTTTTTAAATTTTAATATTATATTTTACCTTTTTCTTAAATTTTGGGGCTGGTCTATCTAGAACTTCATTCAAGGCAATTACTAAGTTACCCAAAAACCCTCTGTAGCCATGCTATAAGATGGCCCCAAATAGAAGCTACCAATGGTTTTACACACCTTTTGTTATGCAAAGTATTTTACATGCTGTATCATCTCCTTCCCCTATCCTCCAATCACGGCCTTGGGGACTTTGGGGACCCCTTGCTTTGCACCCTGTTACAAGAGGAATTTACATAGGAATGCAAGGGTGGTTTAACATGTGAAAAAATCAGTGTAATTCACCATATTAATAACAGAAAAACCATGTGATCATTTCAAAAGATGTAGAAAAACACTTGACAAAATCCAATGCCTTTTCATGATAAAAGCACTCAACAAACTAGAAATAGAAGAGACCTCTCTTAGCATAATAAAGGACATCTCTGAAGCTAAGCCCACAGGCAACATCATACCTGCCCCTGTACAATCAAGAACACTTAGATAAGGGTGCCTGTTCTGGTCACTGCCCTTCAGCAGGTTGGAGATTCCAGCAGACAAACGGGGGGCAACCGAGAATGTAAAATAAAACTCTATTTTTAAGTGATCTTGTATATAGAAAATCCTGAGGAATCCATACACATACAACAAAAAATAAGCTATTAGTGTTATGGAACCCACCCGGTATGGGGAGGGGGCAATCCTACTGCTCACCGCCTACCAGGCAGACCTCCAAGGACGGAGTTGGGTGGAAAAGAAAGGACTCTTACTTAATGGAAAGTTTCTGCCAAAAATATCTGGCTAACAAAAGTAAGGGAAAGAAAAAGAGCATGATGACAAAAGTAGACTGGTTACAAGTACCACCTAGGTCCAAGAACATGACTGTTCACAGTGCTGTTATCAGCAGGGTCTTTGGAAGTAATGCCAAGTTTCTGCCTCAAAGCCCATTCCCTCTAAAAACCCAGAGGAAAATCACCCTGTGACCCTCTGCCAGCCCAGTTCAAGGTTGCACCAGGAACTTCTTTTCCCACCCAAAAGTATCAGAAACGTGGGTGGCGTAGCTGGTCTCTGTTCGCTCTCCAGCTTCAGGCGTCTTTCAGAGTCTGTGCCCCCGGGCCTTCGCTCACAGCCTTGCACTGGCCACCATTGGCAGGCCCACTGCCTGGGGAAGGGGAAAGAACCAACAGCCTTTTTGCTTCCCAGCACGCTGGGCTTCCAGAGTCCCCTCCCAGAACCCCATGCATGCTGAAAGCCAGTGGGCATGTCCATCCTTCCAACCAGTGAGGGCCAGTGTCCGGCATGTTTGCCGTTGCTCCTCTTCCAGCCGCCATGTTTAACAAGGGGGCCAAGTCTCCCGTCGCACAGGCGCAGCTCAAATCCCTCCCGTGTTCGGGGTTGGGGAATGTCCCCAGTTACCTTTGCACCACCAGTAAACAAGTTCTGTAAGGTTGCAGGGAACAAGATCAATCAATATACAAAATCAGTTGTGTTTCTATACACTAGGACTGAATAATACAAAGATGAAATTAAGGATATAATTCCATTTACCAAAGCATAAAAAGCCGTGAAAACTTAACCAAAGAAGGAAGATCTGTACACTGCAACTAAAATGTTGAAAGAAAATGAAGATGGTCTAAATAATTGGGAAGACATCCCATGTGTATCAGTGGGAAGACTTCATATTGTTAAGATGGCAGCACTGCCCAAAGTGATCTGCACGTGCAGTTAATCCCGGTCAACTGCTGTTGGTGGAAATTGACAGGCTCATCCTAAAACTCATAGGGTAATAATGCAAATGGCCCTGTACAGCCAAACAGTCTTGAAATGGGGAATGACGTTTAAGCTGAGACCTGAAGAGATGGTGGAAATATGGTGGTGTGATGGATTCAAATTTAAGATAAATCAAAATTCATAAAGTACTCTTGGTATCCAGAGAACATAAAACTGCCTTGGCTGTGGGGATATTCAGGGACAGGTGCACTGGGCCAAAGATACGTATGATTTGCAGCTACTTTTCTTCCATGGGTTGCTTTTTCACTTCTGCAATACTACCATCGACTTGCTAAAGTTTTTAATTTTGATGAAGTATAATTTTTTTTCTTTTTGTTGCTTATGCTTTCGGCGTTATATCCAAGAAAGCATTGTCAAGTACAGTGTTTCATGTTTTCTAAGAGTTTTATAGTTGTAAATCTTACACTCGTATTTAGGTCTGATTCATTTTGAGTTCATTTTTATATATGATGTAAGTTAAGGGTACAGCTACATTCTTTTACTTGTTATGTAGTATTTCCAGCACTATTTGTTGAAGATTATCCTTTTCCTGTTGAATGGTCTTGATACTCTTTTCAAAAATCATTTGACTGTAGATACAAGTTTATTTCTGCGTTCTCTATTTCGGTCATCTGTATGTCTATCTATGCCAGTAGCACAGTTTTGATTACTGTAGCTTTGCAGTAATTTTTGAAATCAAGAAATAAGTATAAATCTTCCACCCTTGTACTTCTTTTTCAAGATGGTTTTGACTATTCAGGGTCCCTTGAGATTCCATATGAATTTTAGGGGTGGGTTTTTCTATTTGTGCAAAAGACTTCATTAGGATTTTGATGGAGCAAACCTTTGTTTTTAACTGATTTTTCCGTGTGGGCTCTTGTGCCCTAGCAGTGTAGCTTTTTGAGACTTCAGGGGCTTTGCAGAATTTTTAATGAATGCTTCTTTAGGGTAATGCCCATTATCTAAAATCATGATCCAGCTTGGATTTAGGTTATGTACAAGAGATTCTGGCTTCAGATCTTTTTTGCCTCTCTCTTCTTTTGATGAGAACATACTTAGTCATTAGGCAGCCTCATATAGTGGGAGAATGATGTTTGACAGGGCTATGTCTCTGCTTGTTTTTTCCCTAGGTAATTTAAGAATTTATGTAAGCTTTTAGCATGGGATGATTTTGGGATAATTGCTTTAAAACTTTCAGACTATCGATACCATATATTGAGGAAAAGTCATTTTGATGGAGTAGTAAGCCATAACTCATGGGGGTGTGTAAATAAAATTTTTATTCCATTTTAGCATGCCAATGAAGATGTGGAAAGAATGTTACTAGGAAACAAGTGTGATATGGATGATAAAAGAGTCGTACCTAAAGCAAAAGGAGAACAGGTAAAGAGTTCTGAGTAAGCCCTGGCTGGGGAGCTCAGTTGGTTAGGGCGTAGCCCTAACAGACCAAGGTTGCGGGTTCAATCCCTGGTCAGGGCACGTACAAGAATCAACTGATGGATGCATAAATAAGTGGAACAGCAAATGGACGTTTCTCTCTCCCCCTTCCTCTCTAAAAATCAGTAATTAAAAAGAAAAGCTCTGAATCAGACTAATGTGGAGAGGCATTGCATTCGATTGTTTTTACAGGAGTAATCATGGAGCGCCCTGGGCTGTTCACATTGGTTTTTAAATGCTGTTGGAAGGAATAGTTTATGAGTGAACTTATTTCAATATGTGTCCAACAGCTCCAGAATTAAATCTGTGACAGTACTATTTTTAGCCTTAATTAAGCTACAAAGGGGAAAATACAAGTTACTGATTGTCAAATTTTAAATTTAAGACATTGCAGAAATGTCCCCATTAATGATCCCATAGTTTGACAGTCAGTTGCCGGTGAGAAGCAGAAACCGGCACTGCCTAGGTCACTTTGTGCTTCTCTCAAGTGTCCCCTGGAGTGAGACACAGTCGGCCCTTGAACAGCGTGCCACCACCTCAGCCCTGTACAGTCAGAGTCCATGTGTGACTTTACACTTCCCCAAAACCTGACTACGGTTGTCCCCCAGTGTCTGCAGGGAATTGGTTGCAGGACCCTCTGTGGATCCCAAAACCCAAGGATGCACAAGTCTCGTCCATAAAATGGCATAGGATAAGGCACATGGGGGGCCCCGCACCTGCAGACACAAAACCCAGGGAGGGATCCGAAGGGCCAAATGTATATTTACTGGAAAAAATCCGCTCACTTCAGGTCCGTGGTGTTCAAGGTTCAACTGTACTTGTTTTAGGATATCTGAAGTAAGCTCTTAGAAGATTCTTTTATTATTTTGTTTATTTTTAAAGAGCTTGACTGTTTGAATGTGAACCCATTAAAATAAACTGTTTTATATAAGCTCCTTGGAACTGCTGCCTTTAGTGTAGTATTACTATTTCCTCTAAGATGCTAAAGTCATCAGTTGGCAACCTATACTTGATAATTTTGTGATGACATTTTGCTTCTATTTTAGATCGCAAAGGAGCATGGTATTAGATTTTTTGAGACTAGTGCAAAAGCAAATATAAACATCGAAAAGGCCTTTCTCACATTAGCTGAAGATATCCTTCGAAAGGTAAGTTCCTATTTTTATGTACTGTTAAGGCGCTCAGTTTCATAGTTGAACTCCTACTCTTTTCTAAAGTACTGGATTTACATACAAAACTTGGGTTTGGGTGATACTGTTTTGAAACATTTAACCGTCACCAGTCAGTATCTGATCCTCAAAAGTGAATTAAGGAACTGGGAGAACAGAGGGCCATGTAGAAATCTATAGGATCTAGTCAGTAGTAGTAGTTAATGCCCTGAGCTCCCACACTTACTCTCTAGTCCCTAAGTCCCTACTCTTTTTTTGTCCCAGCTTTCTGTCTGGTCTGTTGTGTTGTGGCTTTTCTGTTTACTTTTGGATTAGTTTCTCTTATACATCCTTTACATTTCCATCACTTTTTAAAATTGAAGATAAGAGGTGAATGTATTCTGTAGTTATTCCTACAGAATCACTATTCTTCCGTATAGTCTTTCTCATGTGCCATTAAAGGGCGTGTGTATATTATACACTGAATAAACAGAGTAGATCCACCCCCAAATTTTATTTAGCCAGTCATTTCAATCTGTGATGTAAAAAATAAAAATTAGGCTGAAAATGTGATTGCAGGGAATTCATTTTATCTCAGGGTAGTTTCTGTGTTTCATTTGTGAACCCCAAAACTTACCAATGCAAGTAACTTGTGGCCAAATTGGGAAATCGGATTTTCATATTTTCCCTCAAATGACTAGATTTGGTTTTGACTCCTGAATTCTCTGTTCAGTCTGTAGTAATTTATATGCAAATAAAATTAGAGAAAGTCTGACACACATCTTAAAAGGAGAAACATTGTATAGGGGAAAATTTCATTGCTCTGGTAACCTTTCTGCTTTTTATTTTTCAAAAACCAACCCAAAGATTTAAAAAATATATATATACACATGCACATAATGTAAACTGTAAAGAGGTAGAATATCAAATAAAAATCTAGTAAGATCTCTGAGAAACTAAGCAACTTAATTTCTCAGAGGGAGATGGGATCTGTTAACTATGATTGGGAGTGTTCGAACTGGATAAAACAGTCCTCAGTCACTGCTGTTCAGAGGGACTGCAAAACCAAACCTGTGCCCTTCCTCGTCTGCCAGCATCCTGCATGCTGAGTCTGATGGCTGTGACTTAGGATGTAATTGTGTAGTGTGATCTTATTTTTTCAATTATTCAAACACATTAGCACAATGTGATTACACGGTCACACCTGCAATTGGTTATGTTCAGCAAGTATAGATCTGGAAGGGTGTAAACTCGTACATGAGGAGTGCTCCAGCGCAGCGGTGGCAGTAAGAGGAGGGCAGTACAGGACAGAATCAGGAAGTGGTAGGAAGTACTTTGTATTTCAGAGATCGGTGGGTCGCAGTGGAAAATTATTCCAGTATTTACAGAACTTATCACAAACTTGTTGAAATACCCTTGTCTCTGTTCTTTCTCTTTCTGGATATTTTGGTCTTCTCCATTGTTTTTTATTTATTTCTGCCCATACTATGTTCCTTGATCTTCTCATCAATCTTTGCATTTTTTATAAAACAGTGCTATGTCAAAAAAAATAGTGCTATATTGTCATTGTGTAATCTGTGTCCCACTGAGGTAGATCTTCCTTGTTTTCATATTAAAGATTAGGAAGTGTGGGTGCACCAATAAATAAAGGTCTCAGTGTAGCGTCTTTCCCAGGTAGGCAGGCCCAGATGTGAGGTAGCGTTTTTTTTGTACACTTTTCAATCTGGTAACATGAGTTAAAACCTCAAACATAACCGTGCATAACCTTAGGTGGGGAACACAGTAGCAGTTTTTGACTAGCAACTTTTTGTGCAGTCCTTTTTCTCTTGAGTTGATAAAAGAAAAATCATTTTGTAATGCAAACTTCAGTCTCAAAAGGCAAGTAATTACACAGAAAAGGGCTGTTTCACTTTTCTGAAGTTAGATGTGACCTAACATTAGTTTTATGCATATGCTTGATAATGCTTTTTAAGTACGAAGTGCTCAGGGGTCAGGGGCTAGGAGATAACAAATTTCTCTGCAAAAGTGTTAGGGGCAGAGAAGATTTCAGAAGCTTTTCAGAGATTTCAGAGGAGTGCTGGGAGGCTTCTAGACATTTCACAGCTTGGAGAAAGCAGGCAGAATGAGTGTCAAGAACGAAGCTTCCAAGTCTTTACTTTGCACAGGGGAAAAAACCTGTCTCGTGACTATAATTGCATTCTGTTACATAAATTAACATTTATGAGGGTATTTCTGTTGAATCTGGATTTATCTGTGGCAGTGTTTTTTTCATGGGTTACTTTCCTCGTGTGTTTGTTCCAGACCCCTGTAAAAGAGCCCAACAGTGAGAATGTAGACATCAGCAGCGGAGGCGGCGTGACGGGCTGGAAGAGCAAATGCTGCTGAGCGTTCTCCCGTTCCATCAGTTGCCATCCACCACCCTGTTTTCTCTTGCTGCAAAATAAACCACTCTGTCCATTTTTAACTCTAAATAGATATTTTTGTTCCTCATCTTAACTATCCAATCCACCTGTTTTATTTGTTCTTTCATCTGTGGCTGCTTGCTGACTTTATAATTTTCTTTAAACAAAAAAAAGTGTATAGAAAAATCATGTCTGTGACTTCATTTTTAAATGTACTTGCTCAGCTCACCACTGCATTTCAGTTGTATTATAGTCCAGTTCTTATCAACATTAAAACTTATAGCAATCATTTCAACTATTCTGCAAATTGTATAAGAATAAAAGTTAGAATTAACAATTTTATTTTGTACAACAGTGGAATTTTCTGTCATGGATAATGTGCTTGAGTCCCTTTAATCTATAGACATGTAATAGCAAAAGAAACAAACAAAAGCCAGGAAAACACTCATTTTCGCCTTGAATATGTAAATGGGATTAATTTTGTCCTGTGCCTTATGTGGAAAGGAACTTTGGTTTTTCCTTTTTTTTTTGTTTTGATGGAAGCATGTGCAGGAGACATCCAAACATAAACCATTAAAATGTTTGTAGTTTGCTTGGCTGTAATTTTCCAAGTAGTTAATCGAGGACAAAGGATAACGCAGAAGTGACAGCTTTGGTTTGCCGAGACTCATTTTACGCGGCCTTGATACTTCAAAACTATATTCCTGCCACCGATTCTTCTTGGCCACTTTCTCCGTGTGTTTTTGTCTTCCTGCATGCTGCTTTCTTTGCTTCTCCCTCCCCGCCCCCTCGCCATGGGAGTTCTTTTTAAATGGAAGGGGCAAACTAGTAGGTTTGTCGAGTTTAACACAAAGCACTGATTTAACTTGCTAAGTAAACTGAAAGAAAATTCTAACTGCCTACTATTCAAATGTCCGATAATTGTGTCTTCCCCTCATTTCTCCTCTCCCCTAAAATTCCTGCCCCAGACCCTTTCATTTGCTGTTGGACTTCGTGCCCCTCTGCTCCTTCCCTCTTCGTCCCCTGAGCCATTGCATTTACGGAATGGAAGCGTTCACTGCATGCACTCGTGTTCGGAGGGTGTCGTGGTTTGTCTTTCTGATTAGTTGTGTAGCCTGTTCACTTTCCTAGAGTAAATCTTTAACCTGAATTTGGGTAGCCTCTCTTTTGGCAACTCCTCTAGCAGTTCGGTAGCCCAGTAAAGGTTGTTGAAAAAAAGGTGGGAAGGAGGAGTGAAATTTATTAACATGTTTGCCAAATATATTGAGATTTGGCCTTCGAAGAACACTTTTTCAGTGTTATCTTTACCTGGAGATTTAGAAATACCTTAGTGTGTTATTAATTTTAAGTCCTCTCACGTCCCTTTGGAAAACTTGTGTTAATGACCATGGATTCAGAAAAAGGACAAAAGGCTTTTCATGTAGAGATAAGATCTCCAGCCATCTCTAACTCTGTCCTTTTTTTTTCACTTCATTTCTCTAGTTTTGCTTCACTGCTTATCGTTAGGATAGGGTAGTTCAGTTCGCTATGCTGCCAGCATCCTAAGATGATACCTTTGTTGAAATAATTGTGAATAGCATGATTCATTTCTAGCAGAGGCTGAGTTTAGGACAGCAGCTCCCATTGAAAAGTCTTTCTGTGTTGTGGACAGCATTTTAATGCCCTCTTGGTTCACATAAACAAGTAGGGACGTGCATTTTTCAGATAGTGCCCTAACAGCAATTTTATATGCCTCACAGGTGGTTGTTCCTCGCTTTCCCCCCCTCCCTTGACTTTATCATTGTTTACTACTAGTAAAAGCAGCATTGCCAAATAATCCCTAATTTTCCACTAAAAAAAAATAATAAAATGATGTTAAGCTTCTTGAAAGGTTTAAGGTTAACCCTACTGTTGTTAGAGTAATTTTGGTGTGTTTGTTGCTTTTCTTTGTCTGGAATGTGGCAGTTTTTTATTTTAATCTCTACTCATTATTCAGTTCAGTCAGTGACTTCGAGAGCTAAGCACCGGGTTTTCGGTAACAGACTGACAGTTTGTTTGCATAATTATAATCAGCACTGTACATGGAAAGGATATGGCTACCTTTTGTTAAATCTGCACTTTCTAAATATCAAAAAAAGGGAAATGGAGTATAAATCAATTTTTGTATAACCTGTTTGAAACATGAGTTTTATTTGCTTAATATTAGGGCTTTGCCCCTTTTTCTGTAAGTCTCTTGGGATCCTGTGTAGAAGCTGTTCTCATTAAATACCAAACAGTTAAGTCCATTCTCTGGTACTAGCTACAAATTCGGTTTCATATTCTACTTAACAATTTAAATAAACTGAAATATTTCTAGATGGTCTACTTCTGTTCATATAAAAACAAAACTTGATTTCCAACTGTGTGGCTTGGTTTTCATTTATTTGTGGAGTTGAAAATGGAGGATTACTTTGGAAAATAATGCAGAATGAATAATAGAGGGCAGAAAAAATAAATAACTTTCGCAACTTCGGAAAAACTGGGAAGGCAATTTCAAGAGCTATCTTTGGTAATAAACTACATTAAAAAATAGACATCTCTAGGACAGTAAAGCAGAATCACCCTGGTGTCAAGAGAGATACCACAATCCTAGTCCCTTGCCAGCTCACCATACTGGAATGTACCAGAGGCTGACCACAACTGAAGTCGGCGGTTACCCGTGGGCTTGGAGGCAGGCTTGCCAAACTGGAGGCTGAATCCTTTTTACAGTGACTCTTAGCTGAAAAACAAGGTATTTCCTACCTTTTTTGTGAACCATATTATGAGACATCTTTTTCATATAGAATATTGTGGAAGGAAATGTTTAATCCTGTATTAAGGCTGTATTCGTCAATAAATGAAGATTTGTTGACAAGATTCTCTCTGCTGGAAGGGTGGTATGTGGAGGTTTTCTCATACTGTTTATAAGAATCACCTGGAGTATTTTAAATGCTTCCCTGTTCACTCCCAGCGTGCTTCTGCTTTGTTGTGTCTGGGTGAGGCCTGTGATTCTGCTTTTGTGATTGGTACAGGAAAGTAGAAGACGGTCCCTACTCTGAAATACGTAATCTAGTTTAGAAGCAAAAGCAATTAATAATCAGCTATGTGTAGACAAGAACCAAATAGTTGTGATCCAGATTGTAAGTACTGTATTAACAAAAGAGCAAGTCCAGTTGAAATAATTGAAAGACTATAGAGCAAGAATAGTGGGGGTGGCTTTTGAGGGAAGAGGGACTTGAAAAGGTTCTTAGATGATGTAGATCGATAGGCTAAGGGCGAGAGGAAGGCTAGAAGGGCCCATGGGCAGGTCAGAAACAAACTTGGTGAGGTGCCGTGAGTCCAGCTGGACCATGCGATGGGCAGTTGGGAGACCCGAGAAGCCGCCTAGGCGGCAGTGAGGAAGAGTCTGGGTGGGTGGGAAGAGAAACGGGCCCTAGGGACCATGTGAAGGGGAGGTCTTGCCTAGCAGAAGCTTTCTGGGTGCTGGGACCCTCTTAGGTTCTTTGGGTTATGTGATCAGCAAGCTGGTGAAGTAATACCCAGTGTACACATTAGATTAATTTATTCAAGGTTTCACAGCCACTTGGTGCGGGAGCTGGGTTCCTAAACCAAGCCTGACACCAGTGAATGTTCGCTCATAGCAGTTTCTCGGGTTAAGGCCCTGCGGTTTGGTCATTGTGGTTGTAAGTGGGGTGATAGACATGTGCCAGGTAGAACGGTAGAATGGGATCTTACATACGTACTGGCGCCATTTAGCCTAACTGGTACCTTCTAACGGAATGCCCTTGAAAAGTATTTAGCTGTTTACTGCTCTTGCTTTAAACCTCACTACCCCTCACCACCTGTCTAATTCTATGTTTCTTCCTCCTTCACACCATCTTTTGGCTGAAAGTAATAAAAGCAATTGCTTTTCACAATTGTCTTAATTGGCTTACTGAGGAGAAACTTTGAGAGGGTCTTTTTTTGAATGAGTAACAGTGGTGAAGTAACTCAAAATATGGGGGGCGGGGGGAGAAGGCAGCTGCATATAGTTTATGCCAGCTTCCCAGATGGATCTGCAATAGTTTAAATAAAGACTAGTGGTGCAGTGTGAGTCAGTGGAAGATCAAGAGTCACGGAGGGCAGATGAGGGCTCCGAGCTTTTCTGGGACACTTGAGTTTAAGTCAGATTTCTGGCACCGAGAGAGGAGAGGAGGTATGTTCCTTTTGCAACCAATTGGAGAGCGTTAACAGTTGGTCAGGACAGAAAATCTCCAGCATAAAATTCGCAGATTTCTACCATCAAGGGTCATTTACAAAGTGTAAATGCCTCCAATGCAAATTCATAAAAATGCATAAAATTGCTCAGATTGCCTCTATCATTTTTTAAAAATTTCAGTAGAAATGCAAGAGTAAAGGTAAATTGATGGTGATATTTCTACAGGGAGTTTAAAAAAGTCTAGGTTTGTAGCTTTATGATGATTTTACTTGATATAGGCAGTTTACTGCTTCTGAAAGAAAGGGTCATTAACATTCTCATTAGATTGTAAAATATCCTCAGTTGGTCTTCTGACTGGAGCTGGAGAGCAGTCTAGCCAAGATTAACTAGATGAGTGCTCGAGGTGCAAGGTTTCAGCGCTAAATGGAAAGGGTCCATTTGCTTTGGACACCACAAGTGCAGGAAGCAGAGCTGATATTTCTATGGCAATGATAGGACTCAAAGGAGAGGCTATTTCTTTATATACATTACAGAGTGAGAAAGCATCGATTCATTGCTCCACCCATTTATACCTCCATTGGTTGATTCTTGTATGTACCCTGATGGGGGATCAAACCCACAACTTTGGGGTGTCCGGATGATGCTCTAACCAACTGAGCTACCTGGGCAGGGCAGCTGTGCCTCTTACGAAGGGCCTGAAGGATCCCCCTAAGGAGGCCTCCTAAGTTTCACATTGTCAATCAAACAATTTAGGTCTGGAAGATTCTGAAGGCAGATGCTGGAGTGCAACTACCTGGACGAAAGATACTGAGCGGCGTCTCCTCCAGGTGAGCTGGCTGGGGTGAGAGAGGCAGATTTGAAGTCATCTACGGGGTAGGGGGCCGCTGCTCCGTTCCTTTGTTTATGGTGTCCACATTCCTGCGTCTGCGAGAACACTGGGCGGTGAGCTAGTCACTCATCCCTCTTAGCACAGGCTAAGCTCTGTTTCCCTAGGATAGGTATGGCTTTTCCAGTTTAAATTCTCGGTCACTCATGTGGAAGGCTACATGAATATTTTTGTGCTTGTCTTATTTTCTAATCACTCAGCTTTGAGGCTCTTCCCCTCACAGTCATCTAGTCCTGTCCAGTTTTCTTACATTACCTCCTTCTGACTTCCCCTTGGCATTCCCACTGTCTGGTTTTGGTACTTGCACCTCTCTTCTGGGCCACCGCATTAATTTCCTGATGGATCCACTAGTCTGTAGTGCACCGGTGAGAATGTTCATCTTCTGAATGCCCCATTTCCGGCTCCAGAAGCTTCAGCAAGCATCTGTCAGGGACCCAACCCATGGAGGTGTTGAGGACTTTCTCCAGCCCCCAACCTGTTGTGACAGCCTTAACTTTAGCCAAAGTGCTGCGCAAAGCCACTCGGCTCTTCACAGGCCTCAAAACGGGCCCGGGGACAGTCGTTGCTTCTCCCACCCCTTTGCTTTATTAACACTCCTCTGCAACAGTTTTGGTTCTTTAGCTGCAAATGGTAAAAACTCATTTAAACGGTGGAGAACATTTATTAAAAGGATATTTAAACTGGATTTTTATAAGAAGGTGGTGGCGGCATGATTTTTCCTTTTGCACAAATCCATAAAAACAGCAAGTAGGATAGCAAAACAAGCAGGTAGGGACACACCTCTGACCCACAGGAGCTGCATAATATCAGCATCCGGGCAGAATAACAGGGAAGCAAAGGGGCTTGTGTTGTGTGTAAGAACTCCAAAATAACCAGCAGGAACTTGACGGCTGTGCAAGCCAGTTCGAGAGCAGCGGCTGAACCTTCAGTGGCAACCCGACACGGGATCCACTATATGCTCTATGAAGACCTCAACAGTCTCGGCCCTTTTCCCACTAAAAGAAATCAGCTGCTTTTATGCATTTGGAGGGAAGTAAGGAAGACGACCTGATGGTGAGAGAAAGCAGTACAGGACAGTGAAGACTGCTCTTGTGAGGGTGATTTTACTTGAGGGGTCTGGGAAGAGGCATTTCAAAGTTGTTAAGAGAAACAATAGCCAGGGCTTGCTCAGGGCAAAGAAAGGTTTTGCTAGATAAATTATATACCAGGGGCATGACTACCCAACATGACCCGCTCGCTGGGTTAGGGACCTGCCCAGTTTGTGATCAGGTCACCACCCTGTGAGGTTTCTCTCCTTAGACCCCCTTTTTGTCCATTCTCCCTAAACAGACCACTGCTCAGAACTGAACAGCGATGGGGGGCAGAGGAAACTCTTGTGGCACATCGATTATTTTGAGCTGAAGGTATTTGAGTTCCCCAAATTCCTTATCTGCCTAAAAGTGTGCCTCCCCAAAGAATTCATTTGTCATAAAACACCCCCAAGGGAGCAACTCCTATCTCTTCTTGGAGAGATTTGTACCACACCCAAAAACAGTCTTCTGTGTTTTTGTACTAAATACTGAAAAGTACTTAATCTCCTATCTGTTCTCCTAAGGGTCCAGTTATCTTTCCCAAAAGTCATTTTTTTAAGTGTCCTTTCTGCCCCAACCCCTTATAAGGAGTCATCTGTTCTCTGAAATGTGCCTCTCTGCCCTTCCCATTCCCTGTTAAAGTGGTACATAGCCCTGAATTTCTAAGAGGTGCATTCTTCTGTGAACTCCCAGATTCATAGTTAATAAAAATCTGCTTTTCTCCTGCTGATCTGTTCTTTGTCGGCTTAATTTGCCAGTCTCTAAACACTGCTCCTGATGGAGTAAAGAAAGTTTTTCTCTCTATAGTAAACAAGGTGATGGTTCTCTACAGAGAAGTATTCCAACCAAAAAATAAAGAAAAATAGCCCTGGCTGGTGTGGCTCAGCAGATTGAGTGTCCGCCTCCCAATGGAAAGGTCGCTGGTTCAATTCCCGGTCAGGGCACATGCCTGAGTTGCAGGTTAGGTGCCCAGTTGAGGGTGTGCCAAAGGCAACCTATCGATGTTTCACTCACACATCAGTGTTTCCACCTCTTTCTCCTTCTCCTCTCTCTCAATAAAATTTTTAAAAAGGTGCCCAATAAATAAAAAAATACGTAAATATGAAAGAAAGAACAGAATGCTATTATTCTGCAACCCCTATCATGAATTCAGGAATGATCCATGGCTGCTAACATCACAAAGAGAGACCCAACAAAGGGAAGACATCCAGACACGGATGCACCTTAGGACCGCAAGCGCAGTACTTCCTATGATGAGACCACGCCAGAAAGTGTCAAAGCCCAGATCACACCTCAGCTCCAGATCCAACTCCCAACGTCCAGGAAATCCGAGGACAGAGGAAAATAGCAAACTACATCAAGTAAAAGAACCAGACCGATACATTTTGCAGAACAATTGATTCACTGTCTTCAACATTTAAGTTTTAGTGGGGAGAGAAAGAGAATGTAAATTAACAAAAGACTGCAATTAAAAAAGCAGGCAAAACTAAACCATTATGTGTTCAGGAAAATATAGAGGTAATATACTGTAAAGAAAATTAAGAAAACGACTGCCTTCACAGACAGGATAGGGATATTTTTAGCAGGGACGGAGGAGGTATAAATAGCAGGAGAGTTACAAAGGGACTCTTAGAGACGCCGAATCCTGTCTTCTGACACAGATGTTCTTTACGAAGGAGTGTGCCTTATAGCAATTCATTAATCTACACATTTGTTTTATGTGGGTTTTAAATTTTGTATTATATTTAAGCATAAAAGGCTCTGTGTGTGTTTAAAACTATGTTGGGTAGCTCACAGTGTCTAGGACCACAGGAACAGTTTCAGAGTCTGTGCAGCCCAGACCAAAGCTCAAAATCAGGCTTTTAGCAAAATGGGTCAGCTGAGGCCCTGCAGTCCCGGCTGCTGAGCATCACGCCCCAAGAATTGTCCGTTACCTCTGGAAACAGTATAGCTGCCACCAATGCAGAACCCTTGCTAATAAGGTTGATGCTGTGTCACCTCCGCTTCTTTGTTTCAGTAGTTTCTGCTGCAGTCTGGTGGTTGGGTTGGGTGAAGCCCAGAATGGGTGCCCACGTTCCATATGCCAGGGAAGTGGGGGAAAGAGAGTCTTGTCTTCAGATTCAGTAGGTGGGGGTGAGCTCTGATGCTACAATGGAGGAGTCAGGTGCTGGTTGGACAAAAAGAATGACAAATGTCCTCTCTGCTCATGATGCTCAAATTTAACTGCATGTAAGAATCACCTGAGGTGACTTCCAGTCAAGATGGCGGTGTAGGTAACTGCGGTACTCTCATCCTCCCATAACCATATCACAATTACATAACAGCCATCATTCAGAACTGCCTGAAATCCGGATGAATGGAAGTCCTACAACTAGGGGTTTAAAGAAGCCACGTGGAGACTGGTAGGAGGGGCAGAGAGCAGAAGGGGCTGGTCCCCCGCCCATGTATGGCGGATAAAAATCAGGAGGGATATCGTAGCTTGGAGGTGCCCCCTGAGGAGTGAGGGGTCCCAGCCCTACACCAGGCTCCCAAGTCCAGGGTTCCAATGCCAGGAAGAGAAGTGCTCACAGCTTCTGGCTACAAAAAACAATGGGGATTGAGGCTGAGTGGGAAGAAGGCTTCTAGAGTCCTAGGCATTTCCCCTTAAAGGGCTGTGCTCGAACTTACTCAGACCCACTCCTGGTGAGCTCCACCACTGGGGCAGCAGCTTGAAAGGCACCAGAGACATACAGGGAAGAGCTGAAGTGTCTGGCACCAGGGCAAGAGCTGGGGACAGCTTTCTCCCAAACAGAAGGGTTGGCAGGGGCCGTTGTTTCTTTGATGAGCCCTCCCCAAAGAGAGGGCAGGTGGGTGCCATATCTGAGTCTCCATCAACCTGGCTATGACTGTTTGCTCTGTTCTGGTGATTCCCTGAGACCCTGCCCCACCAAACTTTCGAGACCACCCAAGCTGTTTTCAATGCCTTTCCATAGGAATGGCCTGTCTGGACTCAAGCTTCAGACTTTCCTAAAATCTCTGACACAGGGAGCATCTGGCCTCAGCATGCCCCATACCTCTCGCTAAGAGGCCCCAGGCCTGAGTTAGCAGCAGCTGGCCATAGTTTGCAGCTTGGGCCCAGCAAAGGTAGCAGGCAGCTGCCAATCACTTTGTAACTCAAGCTGGGAGGCCCTGGGCAGAACACAAGTGACAGCTGACCTTGGCCTCCACCTCCCGGGGGGCCCCAGAGCCAGCGCACCCAGTGGACAGCTTCAGACCACATTGAAACACCACAAAACCACCTCCACAGTGACACACTCAAGGGGCAGACTCAGCAGGCACCAGAGCCCTGCTGGAGTACGTCCTGCTCTCTGATCCTCCACAGTGTTGGTGGTTGCAATCAGTTCTTGCCATGGATCAGCCTGGGGGTAAACCCCTCCCATTAAGATGCCAACGGCAATGAAGGCTGCACTACAACAGGAGGGAATACACCGCCCAATGGGGTTGGGGACACAATTGGAGTGACCAGCTTGGTTGATCAGGGAAGCTGTGCCACTGGACCCTATAGGACACCTACTATATTAGGTCACTCTACCAAGCCTGGGAGATGTAGCAGCTCTATCTAATACATAGGAACAAACACAGAGAGGCTGCCAAAAGGAGGAGACAAAGACACATGGAGCAAATGAAAGAACAGAACAAACCTCCAGAAAAAGAACTAAACAAAATGGAGACAAGCAATCTACTAGATGCAGAGTTCAAATCACTGGTTATAAAGATGCTCAATGAATTCAGGGGAAGACTAGATGAACTTAGAAATTCAACAGCATAAAAAAAAGGACATGGAAACTGTAAAAAAAGAACCAGTCAGATAGGAAGGACACAATAACTGAAAGAATAATTTACAGGGAGTATAGTAGATGAAGCTGAGAATCAGATCAGTGATTTGGAAAATAAGGAAGCAAAAAAAAAAAAAAGCACCAAACAGAATAGCAAAAAGATAAAAAATCTCCCCCCCCCCAAATGAAGATAGTATAAGGAGCCTTTGGCACAACCTCAAGGGTACCAACATCTGCATCATGGGGGTGTCAGAAGGGAAGAGAAAGAGCAATTAATTGAAAACCTATTTTAAAAAATAATTACAGAAAACTTTCCCGACCTGGTGAAGGAAATAGACATATATAAGTGCAGGAAGCACAGACAATCCCAAACCAGATGAACCCGAAGAGGCCCACACCAAGACACACTATAATTAAAATGCAAAAAGTTAACGACAAAGAGAGAATGTTTAAAGCAGCAAGGGGTGCTGTCTGGGTAGCTCGTTTGGTTGGAGTATCGTCCTGATGCACCAGGATTGCAGGTCGCATCCCAGTCAGTGCACATACAAGAGTCAACCAATGAACGGGTGAAACAACAATGTTTCTCTGTGTGTGTGTGCTTCTCTCACATACATACACAATCAATCAATTTAAAAATAATTTTTTCAAAAACCAATAAGAGAAAAGCAGTTAGTTACCTACAGGGGAGTTCCCACAAGACTGACAGCTGTTTCTCAACAGAAACTTTGCAGGCCAGAAAGGACTGACAAGTATTCAAAATGATGAAAAGCAAGGACCTACAACCTAGATCTCTCTATCCAGCAAAGCTATCATTTAGAATTGAAGGGCAGATGAAGAGCTTCCCAGATAAGGTAAAGCTAAAGTTCATCGTCACCAAACCAGCATGATATGAAATGTTAGAGGGTCTTCTTTAAGAAGAAGAAAGAAGATACAAAATATGAACAACAAAATGGCAATAAATACATATCTGTTAATAAATGAATCTAAAAAAATAAATGATGAAACAGAACAGCAACAGACTCATAAATACAAGAGAATATTTTCACAATTGCCAGATGAGAAGGGGGTTGGAAGAATGGGTGAAAAGGGTGGCGGGATTAAGATGTACAAATTGGTTGTTACAGAATAGTCATGGGGATGTAAAGCGCAGCATAAGAAGTATAGTTAATAATATTCTAATAACTACTTATGCTGTTAGACAAGTACTAGATATATTGGGATGACCACTTAGTAAGTTGCATAATGTCTAATCACTGAGGCATACACGAATATAATATTGTATATTAACTGTAATTGAAAAATTAAAAAATATTTTTTTAAAACAAGGAATGACTTGGGAAGTGCTTTTAAAAATCTCAGTGCCAAGGTTGTACCCCCAGCCCAATTAACACAGAATCTCCAGGGTGAGGCTGGCGTGTCAGCTTTTGGCTTTTTGTTTGTTTTTAACTTCCTGTGTGATACCCGTTTGCAGCCAAGTTCATGAACCAATGCCTACGTCCTTGTCACTCAAAGGGCAGTCTTCAGATCAGCCACATTGGAATCGACTGGGCGCTTGTGAGAAATACAGAATCTCAGCACTCACACACAGCCCTACTGAATTAGACTCTACAGTTGAACTTGAGAGGGGCTGTTACGTACTGTTCTGCCAAGACCCACCAGCAAGAATATTCCCCACTCCTGAGCAGAGAAGTGACCTCTCCCTTCTCCATACTGATAAGAGCACATCTGACCTACATTTGTGTTGGGCATTTATCGCAGACTTCTTTCCTTGGAGTTGTCTTCTGTTGACTCATCTACTTACCAGATTGTGCACTCTGGTGGGCAGGGCCTCTGTCTTGTCTGCTTTGAGTCTGCACAGCACCCCGTGCATGGCTGCCCACGCAGCAGGAGCTCGGGACACGGGGTAAGTGAGCCAGTGACTGTTTTTCTGCTTCCTTCTGCCCAGCACATCGGCAGGGTTGGTGCTGGCCTCCTTGCTCCCACCCTCACTTGCATGCACTCACATGTGTCTTCCAATTTAAAAGCAGCTTTGAATACAACTAAAAGAATCTCAGAACTCAAGTCCAAGGCTATTCCTACCAACTATCTCGAGATACAGGATATACTGGTTGTGTCCTGTGGGTCTCTGGTCCTGGGAGGTGGACTAGGAAGCCCTCGGAGACAGTCCAGTGTCAATATTCTATGATTCTGTGGCTCCCCTCTGCTGGATCAACCAACACGCACAAAACTTAACTCTTGCAGGTTGGCAGGGGTGGGTAGGGAGAAACTATAAATTAAATAGAGTCCTTGAGCCACCTTGTGACCATTCTTGGGAACTGCATGTCTTCAGTGTGTCACCTCACACTTCCTCTGAGCCCATCAGTCTAAGATCCATCATCAAGAATTTATGGGGACCAGCCTGAGAACCAAAAGGTTGCTGGTTCAATTCCTGATCAGCTGATGGATGTTTCTCTCCCTCTCTTTCTCCCTCCCTTCCCCCTCTCTAAAAATAAATAAATAAAGTCTAAAAAAATGGGAGATGGGAAACAGATAGGGTCAACTGCTGTAGGACAGAAGTCACAGCCTAGACGTCTTAAGGGGGGACGCCAATAGAAAGTGGGCAGCTTTGTCCTGAGTCCCAAGAGCTCCAGGACTCAGAGGCATCAGTTACCACGGGGAAGTCAGACATGTGGCAGGCAGTAAGTTAAAAATGGGGGTGGATAGAGAGTGTGTATTAAATAATGGGATCCCCAGGTGTACCTTTCTACCCCTTGCAGCTCCGAGTTGCCACCACCCCTCCTAGACGGTTGTTATGTGCAGAAACGGAATGACAGAGCCTCCAGGCTCAAGAACTCCAGGCACAGGGGGGAAAGCAGAGACGAGGCACTGGACCAAAAACAAGGGGTTCAATCCACAGTGGCTTCTCAAGTGATGGCCCCTTCAGATTTGTTCCTTCTCCCTTCCCCAGAATGTTGGCAGCCAGACACATATATCCAGGTAGAAGATTCAGGAAGGTCTTCTCTGAAAACCTGGCCCAAGAGAAGAGACTCAACACGGGTAGTCGAAAGTTCACCAACTACGAGGCCAGCTTGTTGCGGATGATTCTGTGTTGAAGGTCCCCTGCCATCAAGACGGATGAACATACCTAGAGTTTCCATTCTGCCTAAAGCATATGTATGAAATCATCCTAACATATAGAAAAGCATAGAAGACATAAAGATCCCCATCCTGACACCCTGATTTAACAGATATCTGCATTCAGTCCTTCAGACATTCAGTCCTTCATGTTAAAAGAAAAGAGAGAATAAAACAACTAACAAAAAAAGGAAAGGAAAAAAATGCAGAAAACCAATGAAAGACCCCACACCCACTTTAATTACTATTTTTGGATGTGACAAGACATTAAGTCCATAAAACAAGCAGAGGAGCTACAGAAACAAAGAATGAGACACAATTCACTGAAATGAAAACGTCAATGGAAATGAAAAGTCCAAGGGAAGAGTGAGAAGATCCAAGCCAAGGAAATGTCCCAGAAGTAAGACACAAACCAAGAAAAAAAGAGAGATGGAAATTAGGAGAAACTGATAAAAAATGTAGAACGCCAATCCAAAGGCCAAGTTTCTTTGATTAATTGGAGATCCAGTAAAAGAAAATAGAGAGGAACGCAGAAGGAAGGTGATTATCGGAGAGTGAATACAAGAAAACTCCCCCAAACTGAGGATTAGCCTCCAGATTGAAAGGGCCCAGTACATACACACACACACACACACACACACACACACACACACACACACACACACGGGAATGCCATCGTGGCATTTCAGAACATCAAGGGTAAAAGATTAAAAAAATAAAAAAGCATCCGCAGGGGAAAAAATAGGTCACGTACAAAGAATCACGAGACTGAACGGTATAAATTTTCTAAAAGTAATCTGGAGACCTAGAAAACAATGGGAAATAGCTTCAAAATTCTGAGTGAAAATAATTTTCTACGTAGAATTCTATTCTCATTCATATCACCTGTCAAATATGAAAGGAGGTGTTCGGATACGTGCTTCTCCCTCACTCCCCTGCTCAGGAATCCACTAGAGGACATACTCCAGCAAAATGAAAAA
Organism: Macrotus californicus; assembly: GCA_007922815.1. NCBI lineage: Eukaryota > Metazoa > Chordata > Mammalia > Chiroptera > Phyllostomidae > Macrotus > Macrotus californicus. The sequence goes on from VMDR010004192.1 coordinate 26,700, forward strand.
GTACACGGAGACAGAGGGAGACCTGGGCCCCCAGGAACCTGTGCTGGGGGGCTGTGCAGCCGATCTGGGAAGCAGCCCACCTGGGGAGGACCTGGAGGTCGTGGTCTCCAGGAAAACACGTGCGGGAGGCTGTGCTGACGCGTGTGTTACACAGCTGAGGGGCCACGTGCAGAAGCTAATGAGGAAAGCTTTCTAAATCAGACAGGGAGCAGGCTCTCAGAGAGCAGGGCTAAGAATGGCCTTGTTTGCCCCTGGCGCCCTGCCTACCTGTTCCTGGCACAGAATAGGTGCCCAGGAAGTAACGTTAAATAAGAAAGTGAACGAACGACAGTGGACCAAGCTTCACCTACGTGCTTTATGTCTCACAATAAACCCGATCAGCTTCCTTTCCCCACCGCAGACAGAAATGCAGGATAAACATAAATATAAATGCATAGTCAAGTTCTAAGAAACCAAGGACAACCTAAGGGACAAATGGGCCACTTAGAAATCGTGTTTCAGGGCTTTCATTTACAGACGCCCAGAGATGCCACACAACACACTCGTGACCCCGCAGCTGACGGCACCTGAGCTGGGCATCCAGGTGGCTCTCCTGCAGCCCAGCTGTTCCCACTTTAGTCTCTGCACCTCCCCGAGAGCGAGAGAAACGAAGCACAGGCTCTGTGTGAGCACAAAGCTGTCCTTCCGGGCTCTGACCAATCCTCACTCGATGCGACGCAGAAAGCAGGGCAAACCCCTTTGGCTTACCCTTTTTAAACTGGCTACAATAATTACAGAGGACGTTGTTACTCCCGGCAAATGTTTAGTGTTGAGAAAACCAAGTGGATAATTTTGAAAGAAAATGTTTTCCTGAGAAGGGGTTGCAACCCCCATTTAGAATAGGGGAACTCTCAATCTCTCTCTCTCCTTCTCTCTCCCGCCCTCCTTCTCTCCATCACTCAGAGTTGACACACAACATTATAGGGCACATGTGGCAAACACCAGGCCCGAGGCTGAATGCGGCCCTCCACCTTATTTTATCCACCTGGCACCTTGTTTCTACCCAGCGCAGCGCTGAGCTCCTGGCCCCTAGTTAAGGAGTAGTTACATTTATAGAGTCCTAAATTACATTCAGCCTTTGAAGGCAGCTGCGAGACTGATGTGGAATGAGTTTGATGCCCCTGTTATAGGGGAAATCCCTTTTAAGGGCACAGTGCTTCACACAAGAGTAGGAAAAATGACAACGTGACACATGCTGAAATATCTCAAATACCAAAAATCAAAACACTCTCCCTTGGTTCCACAGCCCCCCACCTCCAGCTCCCACCCATTTCTCTGCTCCCTTTTATGGCAAAACTCCCTGAAAGAGCCGTCTATATACTCACCTCCAATCCTTCTCCTGCTCTCCTTCTTCTGTCTGTAAAAATCAGGGCTTCATCCCCACCATACATCAGGGTGGCTCTTGCCAAGGTCACAGCAGTGCTAAACCTGAGACGCTGGCTCGCTTAATCCCTCTCTTTCCTAAAACCCGTGCTCACCTGGCTTCCAGGCCACGGCTCTCTGCCTACCTCCCTCGTCCTCAGTCTGGCTGGTTCTTCATCTTCTTCACCTCTAAGTGTTGCAGTGTCTCAGAACTCAGTTACGGGGCCACCTCATCTGCACTCATGCCCCAGGGAACTTCCTCCAAGTTCACGTCTCTAGACGACATATGTGTCCCGATGACTCTCCAACTGGTGTAACTGTCCTAAAACGAACTCCCCACCAAAGGCTTCTCACAGCCTTCCCCATCTCAGAAAAGGGGCAGCGCTATCCTTCCAAGTGCTCTAACCATCCTCAGCTCTCTCTCCCACGCCTCACATCCAGCTCGTCAGCAAATCCCACTGGTTGTACGTTCAACTGTGCCCACAGCCCACCACGTCTCACTGCCAGCCCTGGCTCTACCTAGCCCGTCGGCCAGTAACCCAAGAGCCCAAGCAGGTCTGCCTCCTCCCTCTCCCACAGGCTCTTCTCCACTCAGCAGCCAGCATGGCCCCAGAAACATTTAGGTCACCGCAAGGTTCTTCTGAAAATACCTCAAAGGCTTCCTATCTCACTCAGAATAAAACAGAAGTCCTTAATGTGTCCCCCATGGCCTCCCTTCCCATTCTGACCTGTGACAGGCCATGCCCTGCCTCAGATCTTAAATCTGGGGAAGGAAGCAAACACTCAGACCCATGAATATTGTCCAAGCTCTGTCTATTTCTCAGAGTGGAAATGCAGAAGTTTTTAATTTTAACTTATCAATTTCTTTCATGGATTGTTCTTCTGGGGTTGTTTCTAAAAAGTCATTGGCCAACCCAAGTTCACTTAGATTTTCTCTTATGTTATCTTCTACAAGTTCTATAATTTTGTATTTTATATTTAGAACTAGGGCCCATTTAGAATGAATTTTGTGAAGGGTGTAAGATCTGTGTCTAGATTTTTTTTTTATGTGAATGTCCTGTTACTATTCCAGCACCATTTGTTGAAAGGCTATTTTTCTCTCACCATTAAATCGCCTTTGCTCCTTTATCAAAGATGAGCCAACTACCTGAAACTAATAAAATTATATTGAATTTAAACTGTAATTGAAAATAGCATTTAAAAAAAGATCAGCTGTGACATTTGTGTGTTTTTTTCTGGGTTCTCTGTTTTCTTCCGTTGATCTATTTGTTCCATTGCTCTGGGATTATGGGACACTCTCTCTCAGCAAACAAAGGCAAATCTGTTAGGTCCTCAGTTAATTCTCAATGATTTACACAAATGATGCTGAACAATTTTTACAGTTTTGCTTCATCATTTGCTGTCACTTGGGTCCAGATGACACCAGGTCCATCTGAAATGTTTAGTTAGGCAAATGTGGTTCTGAATGGCACAAAAGACAACTAGCACAAAAATTTCTCTTCTGGGAAACGATCTGGATGAAGCCATTCTGAAAGGGCTCTGAAAGGTGTCAGGCTGTGAAAATAAACAGCGCCGTTTAAATGCAACAGGTGAAAAGGGAAAGGAAGTCTCAGTTTAAAGAATGGCTTAGCGGTTGTGAAGCTTAATTAGAAGAGAATTTACAGAATTAAAAATATGAAATAATTAAAAGAATAAAACATGTGGATCATTTATTAGTTCTTTTCTTTTTTAAAAAAACAAACAAACAATGATCAGTGGACTGAGCGCCAGATTGCAAACCAAAGGGTCTCCAGTTCGATTCCCAGTCAGGGCACAGGCCTGGGTTGCGGGGCAGGTCCCCAGGAGGGGCAACAACACATCAATGTTCCTCTCCCTTTCTTTTTCCCTCCCTTCCCCTCTCTAAAAATAAATAAATAAAATCTTTAAAGAAATAACATAAAGATAGATAAGACTGGTTACCACAAAATCATTCCAAGAGACTAAAAGAAAAAAGAAACTAAGATGTGACTTTAAAAAAAAAAAAGACTTTATTGATTCATTTTTAGAGAGAGGAAAGGAGGGAGAGAAAGAGAGGGAGAGAAACATCAGTGTGTGGTTGCCTCTCGCACGCCCCCTACTGAGGACCTGGCCTGCAACCAGGCATGTGCCCTGACTGGGAATCAAACTGGTGACCTTTTGGTTCTCAGGCCAGTGCTCAATCCACTGAGCTACACCAGCCAGGGCTTATGACTTTTTTCTTAAGTTTAAAATACTGCTGAGAGTCAAATGTTTTACCTGTTTCAGATAAACATGCATTATTTACTTGAAAATAAAGCATATCCATTAAAAAATACCCAGCTTGTAAGAGGCATGGTTTGATTTGCTGTGTTCAGCACTATTGACCATAATGTAAAATTCTAGCTTCCTGAAATAAATATTTCATGAGTTATTTATTTTTTTAGAAAGGCGCATTTCAGGAATAATCTGTAGGTGAGCGTTGGATTTCAATTCCTCTTTATCTCCATAACATTCTCTTTTTTTATCATAAAATATAAATACGCAAAAAAAAAAAATCCTCTTGAATAGGGTCCTTTCTGTATTTCCTTGCATAATAAGCTACCTTAGGTAAATGACAAAAGTCAATCATATTCTGGTTATTTCCTACTTTGCACCATTTTAAGACACTTTATAATTCACACCACAGAAATAAGAAAGAAAATCTCAAATGAACTGTTCTTCCTTGTAGAGAACCAAGGAAAAAGAAAACCGACACGTGACCGACTCTGATGAGGGCTGAACATCAACAAATTGAACTCATTTTTAAAAAATCCTCATCTGAGGACATGCTTATTGATTTTAGAGAAAGGGGAAGGGAGGGAGAGAGAGAGGGAGAGAAACATTGATTGGTTGCCTCTCCCACACGCCCCAACCAGGGACTGAACCGGAGACCTGGGCGTGTGCCCCGCCCTGCAGTCAGCTGGCAACCTTTTGCTTTGCTGGACTGGGAGCCACGTCAGGGCTGTGTGACTCTTTAAGGACATTGTCTTGTGGGGTTAAGAAAATATATGTAGAGGTACTATGCATAGACTAAACACAATACACTGGAGAGGAAATGAATGGATCTGTATGTTACACATTTTCTACATTTAATATGAAGCAGTATAACATTAACTCTACATAGACTGAAAATTTAAGCATGAATAAAGTAATTCCTATAGTAACCACCCCAAAAGGGGGAAAGAAGTATTTCACTAAAAAGCCAATAGAAAAATAAAATAGATTTTTTTAAAAAAGAAGAAAAGATCCAAGGAAGACACAGATGGCCAACAGACAGATGAACAACATCTCTTGCTCAACATCGCTAGTTATAAGGAAAATGCCGGTCAAAACCACAGTGAGACACCACCTCACACCTGTTAGAATGGCCGTCACCAGTAAGACAAGAAACAACCCATGTGGGAAAGGACGTGGAGAAAAGGGAACCCCGCACAATGCTGGTGGGGATGTAAACTGGTGCGACCACTGTGGAAAACAGTAAGGAGGAGGTTCCTCAAAAAATTAAGAATACTCTGGCTGGTATGGCTCAGATGGTTGGAGCATCGTCCTGTAACCGAAAGGTTGTGGGTTCGATTCTTGGTCAGAGCACATACCTAGGTTGCAGGTTCAATCCCTGGCCCGGTTGCATATGATCCCTGGTCCAGGAGTCTACGGGCAGCAACCAGTCGATGTTTCTCTCTCACATCGATGTTTCTCTCTCTCCCTCCCTCTCTCTCTAAAAAAGCAATGAAACAATGTCCTCAAGTGAGGATTACAAAAAGTTTAAAACAATGATGGAATAGGCTCTTCCTGAAAGTAGCGAAAGGTGACCTCTGAAAATGCTTTGCTTTTCACTTGACCCAGAAAACCCTACAAAAATCATGCAGACCAAGAGGTTCGAATCTTTGTGTTCACTTTATGAACACTCGTGAAACTGGCCAGGACGTCAAGCGTATACATATCTAAAAAGTCACCAAGTATCTGAAGGATGTCACTTTACAGAAGCAAGGTGTGCCATTCTGCTGCTACAGTGACGGAGCTGGCAGGTGCACCCAGGCCAAACAGTGGGGCTGGACACAGGGCTAGTGGCCCAAAAAGAGTGCTAAGTTTCTGCTGCATGTGCTTCCAAATGCAGAGAGTGATGCTGACCTTAAAGCTTTCGCTGTAGATTCTGTGGTCACTGAGCACATCCAGGTGAACCAAGTTCCTGAGATGCAGAACAGAACTTACAGAGCTCGTGGGCAGATCAACCCACACCTGGGTTCTCCCTGCCACGTGGAGGTGATCCTTCCTGAGAAAGAGCAGGTTGTTCCTAAACCAGGAGAGGAGGTTGCACAGACAAATAAGGTATCCCCAGAAGAGCCCCGGCTGGTGAGGCTCAGTGGATTGAGTGCCGGCCTGTGAACTGAATGGTCGCTGGTTCAATTCCCAGTGAGGGCACATGCCTGAGTTGCGGGTCAGGTCCCCAGCTGGGGGGGCGGTGTGAGAGGCAACTGATCACTGGATCTCTCACACATTCATATTTCTCTCTCTCTTTCTCCCTCCCTTCCCCTCTCTAAAATAAATAAATAAAATCTTAAAAAAAAAAAAAGACATTCCAGAAGAAACTAAAGAAACAAAAACTATGGCCTGGGAGTAAATTCAGCCTAAAATAAATATTGATAAAAGTAATAAAAAAATTATGAATAGTGTGACCATATGACCCAGAAGCCCCTCTTCTGGGTATCTACATGAAAAATTCGAAAGCATTTATTCAAAAAGATATACGCATCCCTCTGTTCATTGCAGTATTATTCACAATAGCCAAGACATGAAAACAAACTAATTATCCTTCAACAGCGGATTGGATAAAGGAGATGTGTGACACATGTACAGTGGAATAGGACTCAGCCATAAAAGGATAAAATGCTGCTATTTGTGACCACGTGGATGGACCTTGAGAGCATCATGCTAAGTGAAATAAGACAGAAAAGAGACAAGAACCATGTGATTTCATCCATATTTGGGATATAAAATAAGAAGCAACAAATGAACGAACAAAACAAGCAAACTAACTCAGATGCGGACAACAGATTCTGGTGGTTACCAGGAGGGGCGGGGAACACGTGAAGAGGACAAAGGGGGTCAAATATAGGGTGACAGGTGACGGAAGGAGACTAGTCGCAGGGTGGTGAGCACACAGTGGAGTATGCAGATGTCATATTATAAAGTCGCACATCTGAAATTTACGTAATGTAATGAATCAGTGTTACAGCAAAACATTTAATAAAGAAAAAATGCTGAAACTTGACACAAGGCACCAGACAGAAGAACCAGGAACAGCAACGACAAAAGAGTGAGGGACAGAAAACAATAAAATAGGAGGTACAGAAAGGAACTTTCTCAGCCTGAAGGAGCTCATCTATAAAAACCCTACATGTACTCAGCAATGGAAGACCGAGGACTTTCCTTCTAAGATCAGGAACAAGTCCAGGAGGGCGCTTTCACCTCTGGGGGTCGACACAGCACTGGGGGTCCTGCCAGTGGGGGTTAGGCACAACATAAAAAGCATCCAGATTGGAGAGGATCAAATAAAACTGCTTTTTATTCAAACATGCTCCGGAGGAATCTACCGAAACAGCTATGAAAACTAATCCTTCACTCTCAGCAGGGTCCCAGTGTGGTCACCCTACTCAAGAGACAGACTTTAGGGGAAAGAAAGTGGCTTTAAGTGAGACCCCTTTTCATTCACTTGTTACCTTCCACCTTCTCATCCTCCCACTTCGGACCCCCTGTTGCCTTTCAGACTCTTTTACCTCCGCATTTCTCTATTTTCCTCTCTTCTACCCGTGTCCCTAGGATAGTCACCTCCACCCCCACCCCCACAGACGCAAGTGAGCTTCGGCCTCTTGCCCACCCCGGTTACCCCAAGTCGCACCTCTGTGGGGCGGACGGCGGAGAAAGCCGGCCGGCAGCTGCTCAGCCTCCCGCGGGGGGTGCTCCGGCCAGGCCCGGGTTTGAAGTTAGCGCTGGCCGGGAGGGACCTGCCTACGGGTCCCGGCTCTGCTTCTTTCTCGCGGTGTGATCTTGGAGCAATGCATTTCCACTCTTGGAGTCTCCGCTTCATTCCTCTGCAAAAGACGGAGATTGCACAACGGTCGGAACTGCCTCTTTCTGCTGAGAAGCTGTGTTCATCTTACCCGGCGCCACGTCTCTCGGGGCTCAGGTCACAGGCGCGGTGGGGCGTGTGGCGGGGATGTCAGTCATCGCGGAGAAGGGGGTTTCGTGTGTATGTGCTGGGGAGTCTCCCTAGGCCACTGAGGCTAGTCCCTGGTGGGACTAGTCCATGGAGCCCCTGCAGCTTCTTGACGGCCACAGAGCCGTCGCTGTGGGCTCGTCCCGCGACAGGCCTGCACCGGCCCCGACCGCCTGCAGAGGCGCCGCAGGCACATCCAGGGGAAGGCGGTCCCGAGGCCAGGTGGCGCGGCCCGGGCCACCGCAGCCTCCGGGAAGGGCTTCCCAAGAGGAGCTCCGGAGCCCAAGACAAGACAAGACCAGGGTTAGAGGGAGGAGGTGAGCAGCACAGACAAGGAAGAGCAAATTAGGAGAAGGGACTACCGGAGAGAGGACGCCACCCGGGTGACCCCTGCACCCCAGTTCCCTCATTTACCGCGTGGGGGCCTCTGGCTCACAGGACCTGTGGAGACCGGCACCGGGGCGCTCGAAACTTGGGACGCGCTCTATGGTGGGGGCCGAGGTGGCAGCGACGACCAAGAAAGGCAGGATGTGTGGTCAAAACTAGGTTCAAGTCCCTGCGGCCACTGGTCGTCGCTGGAGCCTCAGTTTGCTCGTCAGGAAATGGGGTTTAGTGCGGTGGCCTCGCCGGGCCGTGTGAAGCTGGAGATGATAAATGTCCCAGGGGCAGCGACCGCTGCTGGGGTTGCAGTGGCTGAATTCAGGGCAGGAGCCTTGGGAAGCGCAGCGGGATCCGGCGCGGGAGCGCGGCGCCCCCCGGAGGCCGCGGGGCCGCGGGAAGAGCAGAGGCGCCGCTCTCGGCGCGGCGGGGACCGGCAGACCCAGACCCGCTCGGCTGCGCAGGGGAGGCCGCCCCCGCCGATGCCGCTTCGCGTCTCGGTTTTCTCTGCAGACTCCCGCCTGGGATTCTCGGTCCCCGGCTGTCACCTGGGCGCTCGCGGAGGGGGCGGGCCGCGGGGGCCCGACGGAGAGGCGGGACTTGGCGGCGGCGGGCCGGGGGGTGGGGCGAGGGGCGGGGGCCGGCGCCCCGCGGGGAGTCCGGCCACGTGACGCCTGCTGCCGGGCCGGGCCGCCAGGCGGGGAGCGCCGAGGCGGCCCCAGGAGGTGGCGGCGGGCGCAGGAGCCCGGGCCGCGCGGGACTGGCCGTCGGGGGCCCGGGACGGCGGCCCCGGAGCTGCGTGCTCATGCCATGGACAAGCTGGCGGCCGGCCTGGCCGGCCTGCGCTGGAGCATGGTCGCCTTCCCGCTGGACCTCATCGTCAGCCGCTGCCGCCTGCCAACGCTCGCCTGCCTCGGGCCAGGTACCGGGGGTGCTGGGAAGGGCGACCGGGGTCCACAGGGGAACCGGGAACTGTCCAGGCAGGTGCTGGCGGGGCCGTAGGAGCGGCCCCCGTGCGCCCCCGCTCTGCACGCGCGCGGCGCAGCTCCTGGCGCATCTCCGCCGGAGACCAGGGGCCCAGTAGCCGAGGGTCTGCCTTGTCCGGCGCCCCGCGGATGGCTCTGGGACGGAAACTAGGACAGGGCCTGGGACGGGCCTCGGACACCGTGTGCCGGCCCAGCTGGAGCCCGGAGCACGGCCGAGCCACCGCGCCCGCCCCGTCGGTGCGCCCCCTTCCCTCGCCGCCCGCAGACCCCCGCTCGGGCCGCGCCCCCTCCGTCCCTTTGTCTCCCACCTCTCACCTAACCCTCCCGCATCCCTGGGGCCTGTCTTCCCACCGCCGCCGCCCCTCAGCCCCTCTCGGTCCCTCTCGGGACCCTTCTCGCATCCTCCTTTCGCGTCTCGGGAGCACCTCTGCGCCCGGGGCGAGCAGGACACCTGGAGGAGAGGCCTAATGAACGAGTCCTCCCTCCGGGCGTGTCCTGGAGCCCCCGGCCCTCCCCCCACATCTTGCCCCACTTCTCCTTGGGGCGCGAGGGCCTGGGCTGCTCTGAGGACGGAACCTCGCCTGGGGGCCGGAGAGGGGACGCCTGGAGGCTACACGGAGCGAGGGGACTGTTCGCGGGAAGGGGCGCTGCTTGGTTGGGGGAGGGGCAGGAGCCGGGGCTGGCAGCCAGTCCGGGGGTTTTGTGTGTGAGAAGAATAGGGGTTTGGCCCGCGTTGGCACACTCGCTTCCCTGAATGCTAATGGGGCCCGCGGCCACAGTCTCCTCTCCCTTCCGCGGGGGCGGCGGCCCCTCCTCCGACCCGCGGCGGCCCGGAGTGGGCACAGTGAGCGGCAGTGACCATACCCGGGCCGTCGGACAGGGGTGCCCCGCAGCCCAACGTCTTGTTCTCCGGATCATCAGCGTTTGATCCCGAGACAGTGCTTATCCGCAGCAAGGAGGTGTACGTCCGCGTGTGAATGGGACATGCCAGCCCCTTCCCACCGTCCTCCTTGGCGTCCCTCTCTCCTGGAGAGGGTCCTCTCTGAGCTCCTCAGTACGGTCGGGCCTCCTTTGGGCTCCCTTGATACTTCTGGCACCCTGACTTGTCGTCTCCTGTGCGCACCTGATAGAAACGGTTAGTGTGTTGTCTTCGCACTGGGCTGCAGGCTCCATGAGCGGGGCATCTGCCGAGCGAAGATTGTGGCGGGACTGGCCCACTGAGTGAATGAGTGAGTGAGCAACTGGTGGGACAGCCCAGCCGTCTGTGACAGTGGTGGCTGTGGTCACCGTGAGTGTGAATATGTGATCGAAAGCATGCCTTGAAGTCTTGAAGGTACCTGTGTGCCTTATGCATTTGGAAGGGGCCTCTTAGTGCGACCATAGGATTGAGTTGTGCCACTGGAGTGACAAGCCCTTGTCACTGTGGGCCAGGTGGCTGTGCTGGCTCAACTGTTACCACGACCCATGGCTGTGGGTGTGCAGAAGGGTGGGCTGGGACGTAGGAGAGCTTTAAGAGGAAGTTGCAGAGCAGCAGAGCTTCCTCTGCCCCAGGAGGAAGGCTCAGATCCCCCCAGAACACACACTGGGGGAGCCAGGTCGCCCGCCTGCCACAGGCCTGAACACATTCCCTTCACGCCGCACCTAGCCATGAGAGTAAACCAATTCCTACTTGGGTGGATGGCAGACGTTTAGTAAGTTGTGTCTGAGGGGGCTGGGAGGGAGGCATCCCCACCCCCACCCTGCCCACCAGCTGCAGCCAGGAGACAGCTCCACCAGCTTCCTGGAAGCTGGGCCAGCCGCTCCTGCTCCCCTGGAAACCGTTGCTGGGGTTGGAGCCTCCAGGGGCCCAGGCCCCCCTCAGCACCTCTGCCCCGGTGCTGCTTCCCCCAGGACCAGCCCCCTCCCCACTTCTAAATCCACCCCCTTCTCTAGCAGTCATTGCTGTGTTCCAGACACTGGGAGCATGAAGGGCTGACAGAGGGAGGGCCAAGAAAAAGCTTCTCCTCCGAGGTCCACTGAAAGCAGGAGAGCCCTGTGGCATAGGGGGAAAGGGGCTGCTCATAAGACACCCAGGAATCAGTTCCTATAAGCCCTGCCACTCTCCTGGTCCAAGTGACTCATGGCTCTGGGGGAACTGTCCCAGCCGGGACCTACTACAGACGGCCCCACTGGAACTCTCTCTAGTCCTTTGACCAGACCCTCCTTGCCTGGCCTAGCCACTGGCTGGTGTGTGTGTGTGTGTGGCGGGGGGGGGGGGGGGGGGGGGGGGGGGGGGGGGGGGGGGGGGGGGGGGCGGCAGAGAATTCTGCTGCTGTGAGTGCGGGTGGTTCTGAGGTCCACCTGAAGTGTCTGCTGCTCAGTAACATCTCCCTTCCTCACCCCACCCTCAGCTAGTCTGCTGCTCTCCTCTGCGAGCCCGGCCACCCTCCACTCAGCGCCTCACACTTGGCCTGTATTCTTTGTTAGCATCTTTTTCCACTTCCCCACGGGTGTAAGGGGTCCTGGAGGCTGGGGGCCGGCCTCATCTGCTGGGAGGCCCTGGCCCCAGCACAGGGCCTGGGACAGCAGGCAGTCCAGTCAAATGATGAATGAAGAACAGCGGCTGGGCTGGTTGCTAGGGCCCCATCAGGAGCCTGAGCCCTGAGAGAGGGGCTTGACTCTGCCCTGAGGCCACAGCTGGCAGTCCGCCTGTCCCTAGAGCATTGCCGACCTGGACAGGGATTGTGGGGAGCTGCCCCCCAGGAAAGGTCTTGGTGAGGTGAGGAGGTCATCCCGCCCATGGATATCCCCTCCTAATGTTTTCTCTTTTTCTTTCCTTCCTCTTCCCTCCTTCTTTCCTTTCCCAGGGGAGTATGCTGAGGGTGTCAGTGAACGAGACATCCTGCTCATTCACTCCTGCCGCCAGTGGACCACAGTGACAGCCCACACATTGGAGGAAGGCCACTACGTCATCGGGCCCAAGATTGACATCCCCCTGCAGTACCCAGGTGTGCCAGCCAGGAACAGATGGTTCAGAGCTGGTGGGGGCAGTAGGTGGGAGGGGAGGGGTGAGGGAAGGCTTGGGGGAAGCTGTGGGATGAGGGAGAACAGGGCTGGCAGGGCGGCGGTTAGGGTTAGGGTTAGGGTTGGAGTTAGGGCCCCCTGGTTTTCGTACTCTTGTGTGCAGCCCCCACTTTCTGGTTGCAAACCTTTGATTCACATTCTATTTTGAAATAGATTTTTTTAAAAATATTTTTTAAAGGTTTTATTTATTTTAGAGAGGGGAAGGGAGAGAGAAAGAGAGGAAGAGAAACATCAATGTATGGTTGCCTCTCATGTGACCCCGACTGGGGACCTGGCCTGCAACCCAGGCATGTGCCCTGACTGGGAATTGAACCAGTGACCCTCTGGTTCACAGCCCATGCTCAATCCACTGAGCTACACCAGCCAGGGCTGAAATAGATTTTAAACTGATTTAAAAAAATACCCCCAGTCTTAAACTGCTTAATCCAACCTCCAACTGCCTCATGAACCCGTGTTTGTACGACCCTTAAAGAGAACGCCTCCCATCACCGGCTGCTGGGTGCTGTGCCACCCAAACGGGATGGGGGGTGCCTTGGCTGGTCATCTGGCCGCATGCGTCAGCTCTCATCTTTTATGATTATTTTCTTCTCTTATTGTTGTATTGGGGTGACATTGGTTAAAGCTTTCATCTGGTTTTCCCCAATTTTAGTGTTAAACTCATTGTTTGCATTGATTGACTTTATAATTGAATGTGAAACTTTTAGACTTTTAAATAAGATCATGCGAGTGAGCTTCCACTTGGATCTGTGTTACGTATGGTGTCGATGTAAGTCTTTGTTTGAAGAAAGGAGTATGCTGCTAAGAAAAGAAAGTATAGCCCTTCCATTTAACTCACAAGGAAACAGGCCCCAGGAACTTCAGAAACTTGCTCAGTTCTGTTTCAGCTGCTACCCCCTTCTTTCTCCCCAACCAAAGTTTGGGGGCCTTTTGTGCTGGGAAGGCTCACAGTCCCTTCCTCGTGGGCACCACTCTTCCCCCTCTGGCCCTGCCTGGGTCTCTGGGGAGCCTGTGGGACAGGACTGAGCTCATCACATGCTTCTGCTCTTTACAACACCCCATTGAAAAGGTTGGGAAGCTCTCTCAGGTGTCTCTGTGACCTGGGACTAGGCTCTGTTCTAGGCCTGAAGTCCTTGAAGGGCCCTGCTGGAGCTAGGAACTCCCAGCCTGGGAGAGGTCCCAGGTCTTCCTGGGATAAAAAAGCAAAGATTAGAAATAGTCCTCATTGACTGAAATGTGACTTAAGGGCCTGTGCCATTTTAGTTTGTCATTAAAAATCTGGGAAACCAAGGCACGGAGCCTTCTAGGGAACTGTGGGTCCAGGGGGCCCCTAGCACTTGCTCCCCCAGTGCTGGTGTACAGCGCGGTCGTGGGGTGACAGCTGGCTGCAAGGATGCTGCCGCCCACTGTCTTTCCGGTGGACTGGTCCGCCCGGATGGGGGAGGGGAGGTCGAAGCCCCCTAGGAGGGGGAGGGGCCGGCCGGCCGGTGGGTTGACGAGGAAGCTGAGTGCACGGCTTGGAACTGGCTCCACTTAATGAATTAATAATTGTGCTGGTGGGCAGGGGCGGCCGGCTTCGGACCGCGGAGAGAGCCTTGACGAAGGCGGGGGAGGGGAGGAGGGCGGAGGAGCCGGGACTTCAGGCCGCCCACTGCCCAGGGAGGGGGGCCACCTGGCTCCTCTGAGACAGACCCGCGCCGGCCCTGCCGGGGCCAGGCCGCTTCCCCAGCGTCGGCGGAGGGCCCGTCGGAGCCCGGGCAGACGCACCCTGGGAACTAAGTAGCATGCTTCCATTTTAAAGATGGGAAAACGGAAGCCCATCGAGATTCAGTAATTTGCCCAAGGTCACACAGCTGGTTGGTTGGTGGCAGAGCTGGAATCCAACCTGGCCTGTCCTGACCCCACACTCTGTGCATACACCTACCATTCTTTATGGAGCGTCTGCCGTGGCTCAGGCGCCGGGAGGAAGGGCGATGGGCGAGACCCTCAGGCCAGCGCAGTTTTTGTCCTGGGAAAGAAGGGCAGGGGAGGAGGGGCGGGCTCGGGTTGGGCAGGTCCCTAGAGTCGTGGGGACCTCGGGTCTCACGTAGGGGGTAGGCAGGAGAGGAAGCTGCCCCTGGAGGGGCTGCAGGGGGAGGAAAAGGCTTCCAGGGGCCAGAGCATCACTCCCGGGAGGTCTCCCTTCCTTCCTCCGGGCAGTAATGACCGGTGCTGGGCTCCAGGCTGCAGCGGAGGGGGCGGTGCTGGCTGCCATGGTTACATCGATCTTTCCTGCCACATCCTCCCCTGGCTCCAGCCCCGATCTGGCTCCTGCGCTCCCCCATAGGGGGGCAGCGGGCATTTCTTTCTCCCTGCTTGGCTGCTTGTGGTTGGGGGGGTTTGTGTGTGGATACGGGGGAGGGGGACCACTCACTGTTGGATGGCAGAAAACCCTGATTCCTGTCCCCTGACCCCAGATCCCGGCTCCTGGCCCGGTCTTCTTCCCAGTTTATCCCTCTGCCCTCTAGGGCTGTGGCACCTTCTGGCCTCTTCCCACCGGGGTCTCAGGATGGTTAGGGCGAGACCCGGGGCCTCTCCTCCCAGCTCTGTGCTGGGCGTTTCTCCTTTTTCTTGGCTTTCATGTCTCTTCCTGCTCCTAGATGTCAATGTTGCAGGCCCTGCCCTTGGCCCTCTGCTCCTCATACCCTGCACTGGGGGGAGGGCTGCACCTAAGTGTCGGTTTCGCACTGCTTTTGGGGGCTCCAGGAACCCCCTGGCACTATGTGCAAAATGGCATGTGTTCTAATGGCTAGGAGTACACTGGGTATTTTTCTGGGAAGAGAGTCCCCAAAGGGTTAAGGCCCTCTTATCTTCTCTGAGCCATCTTACCGGCCTCTTGCAGGCTGGTGGCCTCCAGTCTGTACTTCCGGCCAGGCTGCCCCTGGCTGATGAGCCTCCCTTCACGTGCCTGCAGAGCCTTTCACAGCCCAGCAGCTGTCCACTTCCCCTCCTGTCATCACTCTCCCGAAGTCCTGCCCTCCGGGTGCTCCCCACTGCGGGCAGGCGGTCTGCTCTCCTGACTCCGTTTTTGCTCATTCTCTTCCAGGTAGACTGGTGTTTTGTGAAACTCTTTTCATTCCTAAGGTCCCTTCAAACTGCCAGGCAGCTTTCCCCCAATCCAGCGGTCCTCTAGCTCTTTTGTCACGAGTCTGTTGTAGCACTTGTCTCATCCTGCCATCGCTGGGTGCTCCCTGTCACATCTACTATATCTGGAAGTCTTGGAGAGCTGGCTGTGTTTCACGCATATTTGCAGCCTCGGCCTGGCTAGCCAGTGTCTGG
This sequence comes from Macrotus californicus, assembly GCA_007922815.1. Classification (NCBI taxonomy): domain Eukaryota; kingdom Metazoa; phylum Chordata; class Mammalia; order Chiroptera; family Phyllostomidae; genus Macrotus; species Macrotus californicus. The sequence goes on from VMDR010004192.1 coordinate 42,093, forward strand.
CACAGAGTGGGCGCCCCATAAATGTTTGTGGAATGAGCAAATGAGCGCACTGTGACTGAAGCAACCACCAGGAAGGCCACAGAAGCTAAAGAGTCACCTCGTCTTCTCTCAGCCTGTTGTTCCCGCACCTGTACAAGTCTCTTCCTTCTGTGTCAGGCCTGAGAAGAAGCCATCTGTCCAGGTGTCAGGGCAGTGCACAGCCTGTCCCTGTGCTCGTGTGGTGGGCACATAGAATGTGTGTGGCCGGTGAGGTGAGACAGTTACACAGGGGTGTGAGACTTATGGATTATCACCATTCTTTACAGTCTGAGTCTGCTGGAGGCATCTGTTGGGCCAGCTAAATCACATAAGCCCTAGACTGTGGGTGGGAAGCCCTCATCTGCAGGAGGCTTTGCTGGGCTCAGATCAGAGGCCTCTGGGACAATTGAGCTGAGTGTTGGATGAAGACAGGTTCTGGGAACAGAGCTGGGGCAGAGTGGCTCTCCCTGGGCCTCCAAAGCCTGGAGCTGGGCCCCGTCTACCCAGGGTATCAGTGTGCATCAGCAACCCCCAAGGTAGATGCACAGCATGCCAGGTCCAGGTGGGGCCCGATGTCATCTGTCCCCACCTCCTCAGATGAGGACTCCGAGGCCCATAGAGGGGAAGGGATTTGTCTAGGGTCATAGCAAGTCAGAGTGGGGCTGGGACCAAGCTAAGAGCCAGCATCCCCAATGCCACAGTGATGCTTGGTCAGAGGCCAGCTCTGTGTCCAAGTATTTGGGTTCCTTTGCACTTGGACGTCTCTGGGAAGACAGTCGCCAGCCTCTTCACACACCCACAGCTCTCCACAGGGATGGGGCTGTGCTCTAGTTGTTAGGGACCTGTGCTCACCTCCTGCTGAGGCTTGAGCCAGCTAACCAGCTCCTTCCACCCTGTGCTGGTGCAGACCTGCCCTTCCACCCTCCTGAGTTCCTGAGGGGCTGGCTGAGGCGAGGGGAGCAGTAAGTAGGGACCACAAGGCCTCTTGGGATGCAGGCCAGGATCCCAGCAAGCAGGCCCACCCTAGCAGCCTGCATTTCCTCCCGTGCAGGGAAGTTCAAGCTCCTGGAACAGGCCCGGGATGTGCGGGAGCCAGTGAGGTACTTCAGCAGCGTGGAGGAGGTGGCCAGTGTCTTCCCTGACCGCATCTTTGTGATGGAAGCCATCACCTTCAGTGTCAAGGTCAGTTTTTCTGGCACCAGGCATGGTGTCCCCAGGCTGCCCCTTCCCTTCAGAGCAACTCTGACCCTGGCTGGAGGGTTGCCTTAGGGTCCAGGAGGTAGAAGGGATCACATTGTGACTTCAGACAGCCCCTTGAGGGCCTTTGGCAAAATCAGGCCATGACAAATGAGCTAGGTGTTACGGCCCACTGGGCCAAAGAACTTCCTGTGAAAGGTGGTGAAGCAGGAGGAAGTGTGTGGTGGGTCTTGCCCTGACTTAGAGACCTTCAGGGAAGCCTCTCTTCGTTATCCACCTGCGGGGGTGGGTGGGGGCAGAATGAAGACAGTCCTCCACTGGGTACAGTAGCTCTTTACAAACCCTTTTCTTACCCAGCAATTCACTTCTCAGTTGCCTTCTTGAATGGATGGAGTATTATTATCATGCAAATTATAAAGACAATGATAAATGTTGTCCTTTATTGAATATTTTCAAAGTATGTTGCTATACATGTAATCTTTTTAACCCTTAGAGCAACTCTTCCAAGGGTTAGTAGATAACTAAGGTCCCAGAGGTGACTTATTGAAGGCTGCACAGCCACTGTGTGGCCTCTCGAGGATGGAATGTGGGTCCCTGACCCCGCCCGCCTTCCTCGTGCCCCCGAGTCAAGTGCTCTGGATCTGGTCCTAGCTTTGGGGAGACCCCGAGGCTGCCCTCCTGGGTCCTGGACTGGCTTTCCCTAGGGCCCTGGCTAAGGGCTTGCTATTTCTGGGATCCCCAGGTGGTGTCAGGAGAGTTCAGCGAGGACAGCGAGGTGTACAACTTCACGCTGCACGCGGGCGATGAACTCACTCTCATGGGCCAGGCAGAGATCCTGTGCGCCAAGACCACCAAAGAGCGCTCGCGCTTCACCACCCTGTTGCGCAAGCTGGGCCGGGCCGGGGCACTGGCTGGGGTTGGGGGAGCGGGGGGCGCAGGGGCCTCAGGCAGCGGCGCCCGGCCCATCAAAGGCAAGATGCCCTGCCTCATCTGCATGAACCACCGCACCAACGAGAGTCTGAGCCTGCCCTTCCAGTGCCAGGGCCGCTTCAGCACGCGCAGCCCGCTGGAGCTGCAGATGCAGGAGGGTGAGCACACGGTGCGCGCCATCATCGAGCGCGTGCGGCTCCCGGTGAACGTGCTGGTGCCCAGCCGGCCGCCGCGCAACCCCTACGACCTGCACCCGGTGCGGGAGGGCCACTGCTACAAGCTGGTCAGCATCATCTCCAAGACTGTGGTGCTGGGGCTGGCGCTGCGCCGCGAGGGCCCGGCGCCCCTGCACTTCCTGCTGCTCACCGACACGCCGCGCTTCGCGCTGCCGCAGGGACTGCTGGCCGGGGACCCGCGCGTGGAGCGCCTGGTGCGCGACAGCGCCTCCTACTGCCGCGAGCGCTTCGACCCCGACGAGTACTCCACCGCGGTGCGCGAGGCGCCCGCCGAGCTGGCCGACGACTGCGCCAGCCCGCGCCGCGCGCGCCTCTGCCTGCCGGCGCCCCAGCGCGCCCCCGCGCCTGCCCGCGCCCCTAGCCCGCCCGGCGACGGCGACCAGGAGTACGTGAGCCCCGACTGGGCTGGCGCGCCCGAGCCCGCAGCCTCGCCCGCCGAGATCCCTTACGAAGAGCTGTGGGCGCACCAGGCGGCCGAGGGCCTCGCCGAGGGCCGGACCCGGCCGCCCCCGGGGCCCGACCTCATCTCCTTCGGGGCCCCGGGACCGCCACGCCTGGAGCCCGAGACGCAGCCACCTCCCGTGCCTCCCAAGTCCGAGGCGGTGAGTGGACGCAGTAGAGGAGCGAAGGGTGAAGCGCAAGGCGCTGAGCTCTGTCGCTCTGTCCTCCAGGGAGGGACCAGCCAGGACGCTCCGTTTGGGCCTGAAAAGTGTATTTTCCTGGGCGCCCAGCCCTTGGAGTGTGTGACAGAGGGTGGCCGATATGTAGGGGAAAGGGTCGCAATAGCACTTGTAGTTCGGGATACCAGGGACGTGGCGTTGGGAGTTGTGGGACAGGAATGCCAGTAGGTCCCGAGCCCCAGGAAGCTTGCGATGAGTCTGGAACAGTGATGCAGACGGTTCCGCACAACAGCCTCCTAAGTTGCGTAGCGAAGAGGTTCTCTGGGGAACTACGTTCAGAAAATGTGTGTGGGACCTCCGCCCGCCACTCCGCTTCACTTCGGGGCTACAGAGCCTTGGCGCATCTAGGGCTCCGAGAAGCCCCGCCCTGAGGAACCTGTTTATCTGTGTTCAGTGCCGTTTCCCAGCCGCTGTCCGCACAGTGTGGACAGCGCCCCGACATCCCGGGGCGTCCACTTTGAGTGTTCGACCTGTAAGGAAGGGACCCAGATGGCAGCTACTTTAGTTCGGCCCCCTCCCCATGCGCTTTTCCTGTTCTTTCCTTTTTTTTTTTTTTTTTGATGATTGTTTTTTAACCCATTTTTCTATATTCTTTTCTTACATTCGTGAGGGATTTCCAAGGCAGTAGGAGACTGTATGTGTTGTGGACTCCTGATGGGTGAAACAGGCTGGAGAAAGGAGAAGGGGTGGGGGGGAAGGGTAAGGAGGTGGGGTGGACGGTAAGGCAGCCTCTTTGCAAAGTGGGGCAAAGCATCAGTCTCCGAGTTGCTGGGAAGGGGTTGATGAGGAGTGTCAGCCGCCTGGGGACAGACGGAGCCATGGCTCTCTGTTCGCAGGTGAAGGAAGAGTGCCGCCTGCTCAATGCCCCGCCTGTGCCTCCCCGGGGTGGCAATGGCGGTGGCCGGCTCCCTGGCAGCCCCCCAGTGCCCCCGCGCTTCCCCAAGCTGCAGCCCGTCCATTCGCCCAGTTCCAGCCTCTCTTACTACTCATCTGGCCTCCAGGATGGGTGAGCCCCTTCTTTCTCTTGGTCCTGGGTCCTCCCACGGTGGATGGAGGCAGGGGAGAGCAGAGAGGGAGTCAGTGCTGAGGAAGAGGAAGACTTTGGGCTGGGGGTTCAGGGGTACAAGTCCCCGAGCAGTACCGACAGGGAGGGCACTGGGGTTCGGGGGCCCCGAGGCCCCGTCACTTCCTCTCCACTGTCCTGCTTCAGTTTGCTTCTTTCCCGAGTGCGAGGACTGAATGGGAATGCTGCTCTGGTTCCTTCCAGACTGGGACTCAGCTACAGGATGACGTATTCCTTGCTGTTTAAAATTTTTTGTGCAATTCAGTTTCATTTACTTTTTCCTGGGGCTGGGGATGCCTGAAGAAAGAAGAGAGCAAGCCCGGAGGGTCTCGGGCCTGAGGGCTGGGTTGGGTCAGTGTTGCAGGGATCAGGGTGGCAGCCTCTGTGAGCTGGCAGAGCAGTGGTTTGCAGTGTCACGTGCGACCCCATCACATTTTCCTCCAGCTCTGTCCTACCCTTCCATATGTGTCTGTCTCTCTGCCCACAGGACGGGTTCCCGCAGTGGCAGTGGCTCCCCGTCACCAGACGCCTACTCCCTCTATTGCTACCCATGCACCTGGGGAGACTGCAAAGTGGGCGAGTCCTCTAGCCGCCCACCCTCAGGGCCCCTGCCCTCCACCACACAGCCCAGCCAGGCCTCACGGGCCCTGGCAGAGCCCCTGAGCAGCCGAGCTGCCTCCCTCCTGGGGGCCGACACCCCTGTCAAGACCTACCACGGCTGCCCACCACTCTTCAAGCCCTCTCAGCCCCAGAAACGCTTTGCTCCTTTTGGAGCTCTCAACCCCTTTTCGGGGCCTGCCTATCCCTCAGGCCCTTCAGCAGCCCCCTCTTCTGGTCCCACAACCACCTCGGGGGCCGTGGCTACCTCCAGCCCTGCGTATTCCCCAGGCCCAGGTTCACCAGGCCAGGTCTACTCAGCTGCTTCCACCTCCTCTGGTCCCACCTCCTCTTCCTCTTCCTCGGAGTGGCAGGAACCAGCCCTGGAGCCCTTTGACCCCTTTGAGCTGGGACAGGGTGGTTCTCCGGAGCCTGAGGTGCTGCGCTGCCAGGAGCCCAGAGCAGTGGGGGTACCTGGACCCGGACCCCGCCTCTCACCACTTGGACCCCCCAAGGTTTTAGAGCCTGAAGGTTTAGTGCTGCGGCAGGTGTCTGCTCCGCTGTCACCAGTGGCCCTGAAGGGGCCCAAGGCAGGGGGAGCACGACTCCTCCTCAACCAGGGGCGCCTAGAAGGGCCTCCTGCCAGTCCCCGGGACAGGGCCACGGGCTGGGGAGGCCGGGATGCTTCCTGGCAGCCCCCCGCTGACCTGTCTGCGCTCTCCCTGGAGGAGGTCTCTCGCAGCCTGCGTTTCATTGGGCTCTCCGAGGATGTGGTGAGCTTCTTCGCCCGAGAACGCATCGACGGCAGCATCTTTGTGCAGCTCAGTGAGGACATCCTGGCAGATGACTTCCACCTCACTAAGCTTCAGGTCAAGAAGATCATGCAGTTCATCAAAGGCTGGCGGCCCAAGATCTGACCTTCCCAGCTTTCAGCTGCACAACCAGAATGCTGGCAGAGAGGCCCTGGGGCCAGCCACAGGCTGCAGGGGCTGCAGGGGCGGCACCCCGGGGGCAGGTCCTGCCTGTGGGGAGAATCTTGCTGAGACTGAGGATGCTAGGTAGCTAGCTATCTGTGAGTCCAGGGGAGACACACTTGGAAATGGGGTCCTCCGGGGCCAGACCCCTGCATGGGGACGGCTTGCCTTTGAGTGTGCTGAGTAGGTGGGGAGAGGACGGGAGGCCCCAGTGTGCACCGGGACCTGGTCAGGCATTTGCTGCGACTCCCATGGTGGGGTCAAAAGATGGCCTCCGTGGTGACCTAATGCCTTCCCATGCCTGCTGCAGGGCTTCACAGACATCTCACACGTCTCGAGTTTGTGGGTTCAGGTTAGAGACAGGGGAAGCTGGTCCGTAATTTAAGCACAGATTCCTCAAGTGCCCTCTCTCCTCTGAGCTCTGGGGGCTTCTGGCCTAAGCTGCCCCAGGGTCGGAGTGCCAACTTTGGGACCTCTGCCACGCCCTTTCCTGCCCCCCTCTGCTCCACCATGGGTAGGTCCCTGGCCTTGAGCACAAGTGTATTGAGTACAAGCCCGTGCCACTGCAGCTCAAGGCTCCATCTCTGGGTTCTGGTTTGTGGGTGATGACTTTGGAAGAGCACAGCTCTGCATTTGAGGTACTTATCTAGTCAGGGAGGCAGGTGCTCCCCTGATGTCCTGGGCTCTCCTTTGAACTCAATGCAACAGGCCCCCCTCCATCCTGCCGGGTTGGGGCCAGTCTGCCAAGACCCTGACTCTGGAAGAGCAGGTGGATTTGAGTCAGCTCCTCCTTGATCCTAGAGGCAAGTGGCTTTTAATCACTCCCACCTGCCCCTGTCTCCTGCTCCCACCCCCTGATTCTGGCAAACACCTGGTGTCCTTCCCTCACTTCCTGTTACTGGTACACAGGGGGGATGGGTGGCTTGGGAAAACCTGCCTTTTCTCCCCTGGAGCTCAGTCCTCCTGCACCTGCTCATGTGCTTCAGGGCAGGTCTTAGTGCCCTGGATCTCGAGCACGGTCACTTGCTTGGCACCCAGAGCGGGTTGGCCACTGTGTACAACTCCCCAACCCCCTGCCCTCCCCCGTCTCACCTGCTCGGGACCACACCAGTCCTCGTGCTCACTAGTGCCAGGCCGCAGAGGTACCAGCCTTCTCTTCTGCCTCACCTAGCCAACCTTAAATATTTATTTCCTCTTTCTGTCTCAAGTGTAGCAAAGCCATGCTGGCGCCGGTGCCCCAAGCAGGCTGCCTCAGCTCTGCGGGAAGGGGAATTGGGAAATACAGCACGGAAACCGATGTGGTGACTTTCGGTTTCCGTGCCCGTCACTGAATGGACCCTCCAGGACTAGGGAAATAAATGCCAGACCACTGGGGGATAGTGCAAGTAGAGCTCTGGGTGTCAGCTGTTTTCTTCCTTTGGAGGAACACCAGATAATGCCTCCAGCAGGAGGGGACTCTGAAACGGTGTGTGCATGCGGCCTGTTCACACGGTGCCCAGAGGCAGCTGGCAGTGCAGGCCGGTTTGCTGCTGAAAGCCCCTCACCAGTCCCTGTCGAAGAACCTGTCCGTTCCCACTACTGTTGCAGTGGGATTCACACCTACCTAGTGCTGCTTCAAAGCTCCATGCCCCCAGCCAGGGTCCAAGTTCAACTTCCTACACTGGCTGAGCGCCTGCCTTAGGCTCTCAGGCCCCCACATTTAGAAGCCTGTCAATGGCCACAGGAAAAGCCCAGCTCCGAGCTGGCTTGGTTCAGAGCCTGGCTTCCTAGCTGCCGGCCGCCAGTGTTCAGCAGAGATGGAGGTGCGGGTCCTTGCCTGCCAGTCCCAATAGTACAACTGGGCCGGGCAGTATCTGAGGTACTTGCAGCCAGTACAGAGACTGGAGGAAAGTTGAGAAGGCACAGTGATGGGACTTGAATTAAGGTTCTGGACACCCAGCGCGGATCCTTCCGCCAGACGGAGTTAAGAGCCCCGATGCCGCGCACCCAGACTGGGCTCCACTCCTGTCGGATCACACTTAGGAACGCTGCCCGCGGGAGGGCAGAGGGGAGGTAGCGGCAGGATGACTCAGCAGCTCTTGTGGGCTCCCCCACACTGCCTCTGATCGCTGTGCAGGCCCTCTCCACTCTCAGGAGCAGCCGAGACGTGCAGGATGTACTGACCAGGGAAACATTCTCTCCCCTGGTTAAGCTGGGTAGAATTGTGCAACAAGGAGGTGCCGTGTGGTGAAAGAAGTGTGCTTTCTGTCCTGGTGCTCCGCACCTACCGTCCTGCCGCTGCGCTGGTTAGCCAGGGCCGCTTCCCCCCCTGTACGCAGAGGCCCAGCCAAAGCACTTAAATACAGTCAGGTCTAAAGGGCTCAACCTCTTCAACTGCCACCTTCCACCATCATAGTCTCTCTCCTCAAGTGCTGCTTAGAACTCTCACTTCTTACCCCGAACACGCAGGGGTTGACTCTAGCTCACTCCTTGAAGGAGGGGTTTAAACCAGAAGCACAAAGACAGAAGAAAAAGAAACAAGCAGGCAGGGAGGCTGATAAGTTTGGTTTTTATTATTATCCTGTGTTTGGCTAAGTGCAAAACTGCCCTCACCACCATCAGTCACCACTGGCCTGCTGCCACTCTGGGTCCTGGGGCTTACAGATTCACAAGGACAGCGGGTTCCACCTCCCAACATGAAGTGCAAACACAGCCAGACTTCACCAGGAGGGAAGGACAGTCACAGCTGAAGGCACTTTAAGCAAGGCACACACCCAACGCCAGAGTCGTTTTCCTTGTGGTTACTGAGAATCTAGACGCCACTCTGCTGGGGACCGGTGCTGCCAGGAGTTGGGGTTAGTGGGCGAGTGAGCAAGCTGGGTGTGAGCCCGCTCACTGGTAAAATTTCTTGTTGGGGCTGTTGGCATGATCAATTAGCAGCTGGCACGGGGTGAACTGTTTTCCGTAGGCGGCCTCGTACTTCCTGAGCCGGTCCACTACCTTCTGAGCGCCAAACAGGTCCACAAAGCGGAAGGGCCCTGAGGGAGAGACAGGACTTGGGTGAAGCGGACAGCAACATGAGCTCCAGAACAAAGTGAGCTGCCTTCCCAACCTGCAAGACCAACCTCCAAGGCAGGGGGGGAAGCCGAGCCCGAAGACTGCTCCGATGTCTCCCTCTGCAGGGGTGGCCAAGATCCCCTCCTGCAGGCACAGGGCAGCCTCGTTCACAAACCTGGTCAGCAGGCGGTACTGGATGTCTTCGTCAGAGCACCTGTCAACAGGGAAAGACATTCAGGTGGAGGAAGGGCGGGCGGGGAGGGTAGCAGGAGCCACAGGTGAAAGAGGGCCAGCCTCCAGCCCTAGGGAAGGTGCAGGCGGGAGGCCGGCCTGTCCCCTGGAGAAGACTCTAGACTACAGCACAGCTGCTTGCCCTAATTAGCCAGAAACAGCACCTATGACAGGGCCTGCCAGAGTAGAAAACGTACCCCTTGACGTCAGCAACAGTCAATTACAAATGACAAGAAAGGGCTTGGAGCCTGAAGGGGCCCGGTGTAATCATCCCTCAAGTTGCTCCCTGGGATCTAAGGCAGGAAGGCTGGAGCAGGGGTCTCCCTGAAGTTTGGCTGCCACTCCCCTGGTGGTGGCAGAGAACGAGATGGCACGCAGAAGGCCCAAGTGCACAGCGTTGCGCCAGCATCGGGAGTGCTCTGGGTCAGGCCCAGCAATCGTAACAAAGGTGGAAGGGGGCCAAGAGGCTCTGGGCTGATGAGAAATGTTTCCCTGCCATAAGCCACTCAAATTGACTTACACATCAGACTTAGGAGGCACATGTAGACTTGCCAAAATACTATCCACGTCAGGGTTCAAGTTCTTACTCTTCGTACCTTCCTGGTAGATGTAAAAGCCCTTCCCAGACTTGCGACCTAAAAGCAGGAAAGGTACAGTTAAAAGTCCTCAGAGCCTGGGCCTGAGAATTATCTTCTTTGCTAGTCAGCTATGGAGCTCCTGCTTCTCCTGTACTCCTGAATCTGTATTTCTAGCTAACCTAGGAATCTAGTGTTTATCAGAAGAGTTCACAGAGAAGGAGAAAAGATCTTGTTTCTTGGAAATCTGTGTCCGGATGGGAAAGGCCAGTGGGTGAGTTTTAATGTCCAGATGTGCAACTGCAGGCCCTCTCTCCGATTCCACTGCTACTTTGCCAAAAGAGAGCCACCTCCCTCTGGTGGGCCTCAGCTGTGTACTCACTGTGCAGAGGCTTTACTTTCTGCACACGGGTGGCCAGACCACATGGTAAAACCCGGAGGAAAGCTTGTTAGTGTAGAAGCAGATGTACAAGAGGCCTTGGGTAGGAGGGAAATGCCTGTCAATCTGGTGTAACCTGGGCCAGGTAGTGGCGGAGCTTCGGGAGGGCAGTTTTGCCTTTTGTCCACAATCTGCAGGCCCAGGCTCAGGAGAATGGTCATGAAGTTATTTTTGAAATTCCCTGTGATAGCAAGCTCTATGTTTAGCAAACACACACAGGTCTTCTGTAATTCTTTGATCTCAAGAAACTGCTCAGAACTTCGTGATTAATGGCGCTAGTTATGGTTCTTTGAGGCTACTCACCCAGAAAGCCCTTGGACACCATCTGTTTCAGCACTTCGGAGCTTCCACCTCCAAACCTCTCCCCAAAGACTTTGCCTAGATCCTCTGCTACGTGCTTCCCTACATCCATGCCGACTTCATCCATCAGCGTGGCAGCACCGACAGGAAAGCCAAAGCTTGTGGTCAGGGAATCCAGCTTCTTAGGGCCTACTCCTTCCTGAATGGGAAGGGAAGCAGGGACCTCAGGGGAAGGCCATCTCTGACCCCCCACGAGGGCTCCCTGTGCTCGCCTTCAGAAACAGCCTTGTGCCCACACCCACTACTCTTCTGGCACCACCTGGCCAGGCCGGAGCCGGCACTGCTGCACTCAGGGCAGACGTCAGAGGTGTAGGAGTCACAAGGGCAAAGTCAGTCTTCCCTAACCTGTAGCCCTTTAAGGAAGTCTGGAGATGAACAAATATTTCATTTCCTTGTTGCCTGCAATTCTGAATCTCAGTAGCAACAAGATTCCATGGCAGACAGGGCTGGCTTCCCTGACTGAGAGAAGAGACACTTCTGAGGATCAAGGCCGCCGAGCCCCAGGGTCCCCGTGTCTAAGGGCCTGGTGAGTGACCTGTACGTCCACGGAGTGGACGGCTTGCACAGCAGCAGGTGTAGCACCAGTCAGGCCAGGGGGGCCCTGTCCTGGACAGTCCCTGCCTCAAAGGGGGTGCAGAAACAGCACGGGAGAGCATGTTGGGAGGCCTCTGGCCTAATGCAGCAGAGAGGAAGCTGAGGGAGCAGAGCTGAAATTCTGCTGCCCGCCCACCACTTCCCACCACTTGCAGAAAGGGAGGCCACAAATGGGCCTTCTTGGAGAAGAGCCGGGAGCTAGTGTATTAGGGGGCGGCTTGCTCCTCTTGACATTACCAGTGTGGAGGACTGGTCTAAGGAGGGGAAGACGCCTTGGACATTCCAGGAGCAACACCAACCTGGAGAACCCGGAGGACTTCATACATCATGGGTCCGAGACACCTCGTGGTGTAGAAGCCAGGTCCATCCTGTCAAGGGAGAGAATATGAACTTGGTGGTCCCTCTGTTGTGGGTACTATTCGAGTCTGAAAGCAGTCTCCTTTCCCCAGATCTCATTTCCAAGTTCAACATGATTATAACCTCAATCAGAGTCCTTAAAATTAGACTGTGAGGAAGCCAGGGCAGCATGGCTTGAATCCCAGAGCACAGCACATGGTTTCACGGTCATCTGAAAGGTCTGGAATGGCTGGGGGAGCCTGCCACATCCCTGACACCCCACTCTGACCCTGGCTTGGTGGTACAGTCAGCACCACTATCCAGGTTGTAGGCAACCGGGGGAAATCAGGTCCAAAGTTGGTGTGTTTGCCCCAGACGAGTTACAAACAAGCCTGGAGGAGTAAGGAGTCTTAATAAAACTTTTCCCAACCTGCCGCTCTGCCATGCAGCCCCTCACCTTAACCACGATGATGACCTTCCCCTGCCTTAGGCCCATGGCTACAGCGGAAGCGGTTGTGTCCTTGGACGTTTTCTCCGTTGTGATGATCTCCAGCAGCTGCATCTTGTCCACAGGAGAGAAGTAGTGCATGCCAATCACCTGGCAAGGGGAACAGGGAGCCGAGGGACTGAGCACTGAGGAGGAAGCTTAGCAGCATCCTTTTCTGGCGGCAAAGCCGTGCAGAGGAAGGCAGCTGGGATGCAGGGACACTGCTTGCTACAGTCACGTGGTTCAGCTCCACAGCTCTCTGACCCAAGTTTGGAGTGTCAGGGAGAGCTTACTGGACGCCTCTTCCATCTGCTCCCTGGGCTTGTCACTAAGGGTGACTGATCCTACCAACAACCAACATGAAAATGACAGCTGAAGGCCAAATGGGATTTATCAGGCAACAGTGAAGGTCCCACTTATGTTAATGAAGCTGACCATTTAGGTGAGGGTCCAGCTTTTTGTGGGGAGAAGGGGCAGGCGGAAACCGTCAGGCCCTGGCAGACTGAGATGGCTGGTCACCCTACTTGCACGCCTTTGGCCTTCCTTGAAAGGGAATGCTATAAGGCCAGCAGGTGATTTAAGTTATCCGGGACACCTGCCAGCCACACGGCGAAGCACAATGCACAGCCACCCTACAGCGGGGAGGACGAGAGGCTGGTGTCCAAGGAACAGCAGCAGATTGCCTTTGCTGGTTTTCCCTGCGGCAGAGGTGCTTGAGTCCTGGCCAAGGCTGTCCACCTGCCTTTCTGCTGCTTTTGTGCCCTCCCTAATGTCATGCTGTCAACTGCCACTTCTCTCTGGGACCTTTTCCTGCCATCACTGAGCCTGCCTCTACCAGACCCTAACCTGCTGAGTGCTAGGAAACAAGATCACCCTGCATCCGCCAGCTATTACAATAGAAATGAGGCGGCTTCTGTGTTTTTAGTACATGGACCGTGTGGGAGCCTTTTCAGACCCTTCAAGTGTTTTCTACTTCCTGCCTGCCTCTGGCTGGCTCTGGTTAGATGAGGCCAAATGGACCCTCCTGAGAGGTGAGCTGTCTTATTTCTCCTCGAGGGTTTCAGGCTCCCTCAATCACTCTGGCAGACAGCAGGAGCCCAAAGATAAATTTCTAGGCCTCAGCCCCAGTCGCTGAGCGTGCATCCGTACCAGCCCTCATGCCCTGAGCTGAAGGCCTAAGCTACCATCCCAGCACATGCTCCAACCCTCCATTCCCAAGCCTGGAACTGGAACCAAATGTACCCTGGACAGTCACCAGAGTCTGCTATGGAGATGAAGTGACATTTTGGAGCATCCTTGCTCAGGGCCTGTCTTTCACTATCTAATTGTGATCAGGGCAGGTTTCACGGCCCAAACCTGCACAATAATACCCACCAGGGCTGCAAATCGCCTATGAAGGTATCTTTAGTTGTGCGTCACTTGTCCTGCATTGCACACTGGTCATGGTACTAGCTTTTGCTGTGCCGTTTTGGGGAACACATTGTCACCCCCATTCACTTTATAATCCACACCAGTTCCTTCTCAATTTTAGCCTTCACCAGTGACTCTGAAGCCGTAAAACCTTTCAGGGTTTTTCTCTCTTCAGAATTTACCTTCTCAGGTCTTTTGCTGAGCGCAGCGATTTCATTGATTGGGAGAGCCGATGTGTTACTGGCAAAGACACAATGCTCTGGAATCACCTGTGGAGGAACAGCATTTAAGAATGTGTCAAGTAGGCCTGGGAGAGGACTCGAGTCCAAAGTGAGGCTTAGGGGTGTCGCTGGGCCCAGCCCATCACCTTAGCCGGAACCGCTCAGGCAGCAGACACTGCTCACCGACATTTACGATTACCCAGGGCAGCCGTGTTGGGAGTGTGTTGGCCTTGTTCTCTTTCCCATCCAGCGTTCTGGTTATGGCCCATCATAAAGTCACCTCAGCCTAGTCTGGACACTACATCCCAACCGTTGGTACATGAGACACCTTCGATAAACACTGAAAAGACAGCCTTGAATCAAGTCTCATTTATCTCAAGATCCATCATGGGCCCTGGCCGGCATGGCTCAGTGGATTGAGCACTGGACTGTGAAGCACAGGGTCGCCGGTTTGATTCCCGGTCAGGGCAAATGCCTGGGTTGTGGGTTAGGTCCCCATTAGGGGGTGCGTGAGAGGCAACCACACACTGGTGTTTCTCTTCCTCCCTCTCTCCCTTCCCCTCTCTAAAAATAAATAAATAAAATCTTAAAAAAAAAAAGATCCACCATGGGTGTCAATCCCTCTTCTTGTTTGGATCTGCCCTCGAGCACGAAAGCTCACGACACTTCCCCCTTTCACCTTTGGAAGAATAAGCCACGAAGGGCACACCCATCTCATTTCCACTCCGGGCTCCTAGGAGATGGTGCAGCAGCACGACCACACCTCCAGGACATGGATTCTAGGGACTATTAGTGCCGTCAGCCTGGAAGAGTCTGATGGAGACCCTCCCAGCAAGCAGTCTGTCCACGATCCCACCTTACTCTCGTCTGTATTCAGATGCCTGGTGTGAACATGGAAAGCACACCTGTCGCATCTGTGCAAATGTGGGACAGGCAGGATCCTAACAAAGATGAGAATCAAGGTTCAAGATGCCTTCAACACACTGAGAAGCTGAGTGTAAAATAAGATCAATTATAATGGGGATAAAGATAAAGTACTGCATTAAGATTTAAAAAGAAAAGGGGAAAAAGAAGAACTGGACAGGCACCTGATGGACAAGACGTGAGCTGGCAGTAAGCTTGGGATAAAGATCCCATGACTTCGGTTGACCGAATGTATAAGGTGAGCTGACAGCAGAGCACGGCTGTGAGAAAGCTAACGTAGTCTCGAGCTACAACACGGGGGTACAACGTCCAATGCTGGTGGTAAAATTTTTTATGGAGAGCAAACCAGCATTTCCAAAGATGGGTGGTAACAGCTCTTCCCCTCCTGTATGTGCCTGTTGGTCTCCCATCCAGAGGCAGAGTCTGTTTCCCCTGCCCCTGCATCCGGGCTAGCCCGTGACGTGCTTTTACTGATGGAACGCAGCAGAAGTGACATGCCAGTTCCAGGCCCAGCGCTAAGATGCCTGGCAGCCTCTGCTTTTGCTCTCCCAGAAGCCAGCAGCTTGCTACAGGCGAGGCCTGGCCAGGCTGCCATGCGAGGACAGGCCATGTGGAAGAAGGCCACACAGAGGAGCACCATGGCGTCCTGGCCACGCTTTCCGCTGCACGCGCCATCACAGAGAGAAGGCCCAGCAGTGGCTACGAAGACCTACCCAAACCACAGAGCTGTGAGCTGTTGTTACAGTGGTTTGCCACACGGCAACAGACCACTGGGACATGATGAAGACACTAAAAGGGACAACCAGGACTGTGAGGGGTCTGGAGACAACGATTATGAAGAATGTCAAAGGAGTGAGTTTAGTTTTGGGAAAAGGAAGAGAAGTTTTCAGTCCTTCAAGTGTCATGTAAACACAGCTCTAAGTTTTTCTCACGTGGAAAATGTGGAGGGGAAGACGTACCTAACAGTCTGTTCTGACGGTCCCCAAACAAGACCTTACTTACTCTGGTCTTCTCGTCTCCGAGTAACTGAGTGTCTCCTGCCTTAGACGATCTCACTAGCCCCACTAAGACAGTACAGGCATCTGACATACTGTGTGAGAAACTAAGACATACAGGACGTTTTGGATGTTACCTGTGGTGACCATCTTCCTCCCCAAAGCTGGCATCCCTGGCATCCCTTCTCCTCTCACTCGCTACCAAAAGTCACTGATTCCCCGAGAACCCCTCTTTCTCATCTCCCTGCTCCGCCCCCCGTGCCTCCCCCTCTGCTCCACTTTTCTTTCCCTCCAAGGTTTTCCCCCTCTCTTCTCTCCCAGAAGAGCCTTTGTTCCCACTGGACCTACTCTGCTGAGTTGTTCTGGTCTGCGCTTCTCTCCATCAGGTCGCTCTCTTCCCTCTTCCTTGACCACTACTTCCCAACTGCTCAACTAACAAACTTTCCTCCGTTCTGATCCTCCCAAACCCAGGTTTTCCGAAAGCAAATATCATCACCCAGTCAGCTGGTAGCTGCGCCTCTCTCCACTCTGGCCGTGTCTGCTTCTGCTGCTCCTCACAGTCTACCTGTCCCTGGCTCAGCGGAGCCCTGGGAACATCATCTACATGTCTGGGCCGAAGTGCTACCCAGCAGAGAAGGAATGCAAATGCACCCAGCTTGTCTGCATCTCCTCCTCAGCTACATCCAGCATCACACTGGATCTAAAGAAAAGGTCTTTGGAACTTGTGTCTCACGAATGGCGCCTGTGCCACACAGAGCTGCTTGCCTCCCGCTCCTGAAGCCCCCTCAGATTCGGTCTTTGGAGCAGGGGCAGCCCTCACCCAGACAGGCAGCTTGAGAGCGTGCTGCTGCGTCAGTGCCACCTCGCTCACGTCGCTTACCAGCCCGCAGCCTGTTTACCCAAGGGCAGGCTGCCCTGGGCCCCAGCCCTTTCTCCTCTTCCGGACTCTCTACCACAGGTACTTGTCTCATTCACGTCATCCCAAGACCTGGCTCCGTAGAGCCTTTGGAACAAAGACCAAGGCAGTATCTCCATAAAACGGACATTTGAATCCCGCCTGTAGAACCTGTTTCTCCCCTTTCCTTTGCCGCCTAGACCTGAAGAAGTTTGGTTACGGCTTACGGCCAACCCAGAATGTCAAGACATCTGGCTATACTCCATGAGGCTGCTTGTATGTTTGGGGGACGGTGGGAGACAGAAGCTGGCAAGCCCTGTGCTGAGGATAATAACCTTTTTGGTTTCTTCCTGTAGGAGTTAGATTTGACCTTTATCACATATGCAGTATGTATGAGCTCAGTAAAAACTCGGGTCTGGAAATGAACAGCCCTACAAAGAGAACCACGAGTTTCCAATCGCTCCTTTAACAACTCCGCCCCTGTCCACCACCACCACACTAGGATGCAGGTACCGCCAGCCCTTACTCACAGCTTCGACTTCCTTCAGCACTCTGTGCTTCAGACTGAGGTCCTCAAAAACAGCTTCAATCACCATGTCGGTCTTCTCAAAACCCTGGTAATCAAGCTGCCCAGTCAAGTTGCTGAAAATGAAGTCTCTCTCAAATGACGTCAGGGCTTTCTTCTTCACTCTGTCATTCAATCTAGGAAAAAAGCACATGTCTAGTCAGAGGGGAAGAGTAGGAAACTAACATTTATGGAGTGCCCATGGGCCAGAGAGCATTACCCCCGTGGTGAGGGAGCTCACACGCTCGGAAAGGCTCAGGGAATGCGCCATCAAACAACTAGGTGCCAGGTTACCAGTCACCTAGTAACCCCCACAAGGGTTCAGACAGGCAGCCCCAGGCCCACATTCTTTCTACTACAAGATGCCCCGAACTTCCCACCTTGCATAAACTGTATCTATCATTCATAAAACAGTTAAATCTGCCAAGAGGAGCAAACAGGAATCCTAGAATGGCAAGATGAAAGAGCGGCTCTGGTAATCCTCTGCCTAAAATAGGGGAAAGAGCCAACCCACGTCCTAGACCCTACGGACTTACACTTGCTTATACATCATTTTGTTATTCTGTAATTATAATCTTCTAGAGGACAGAGACCAAGGATTATTTCTTACATTCTTAATCTGCTTCCCGGTCAATGCCTAATAGCATATTGCAGTGATCACATAAAATGTTAACTCAAGGTTCCTTCTTTCTCACAGAGGGGCTAAAAAGGGTTCCTGCTACACAGACACTTTACCTGCTTACTTTTTACTGCCCAGGAAAGCAGGCTCTCTCAGGTTTCCATCTGACCACGTTCTCAGGATAAATGGCTGAGAGTTTTCCTCTGAATGAAGAATGAGGCTAAACCCATTCACCAATTTCCTTAACCAAAAGAAAAACTAAAGCCACAAGATCATTGCTTTTTAGTGATAAAACTGCCTTCTAATGGTGGGGGAAGAAGCTCAAAAAGCAAACATTTTTCTTAAAATCAAGTTCTCTTAAAAAAAAAGTCACAAGGTTCAAAGAAGTTCAAAGAAGAATTCAAGTCTTAAAAGTACGGGTTCAAAACTCCTGGTTTCCGACAACCATGTCAGGTCAGCGGTCAGCAACCAGGATGCTTGTTAGAAGTTCAAAATATTATTAGTTGCCCTAAATCTAAGGCCTAATGAAACCAAATGTCGGCCCCTAGTCAGCAGTAGGCTGAGGGGCCTTCACTGGAGCCTGATGTTTCTGAGGCAAAAGGGACACCAGGGTACCTGGATCCAAAAGGTCAAGAGCAGGAAGCTGTCTGACAGCATCACGTTCTCTTCAGGTGGCTGCATGGAGTGCTGCTTGGGGACGCTTGCAGTGTCGTCTCAGGGCAATGCTGGTACCTAGCGCATGCCCTTTCTTTTACTCTAACTCCTTGCTATCTTAAAATAATCTGCCAAAATGATTAAACCTGCCAGGTCCTGGAAAGCACATGGTGGCAACATATTTGCTTCTCTGCAGAAAAAGGGTAAAACCATGCTTAAGCCATTTAAGAAACAAAAAATGCTCACTCAGCTAAAAGTCACATGCAGGACGGTCCAAGTGCAGCCAGCTAGTCTGTTACAGAGGAGCAGAGAACTGAGCTGAAACCAATTCCCGGTTTGGTGAAGCTGCTGCTCCCTTTTCCCCTCTCCGAAACAGGCAGGGAGTATGTGTGTGTGGCGGGGGCAAGGGGATAGGCGAGCGGGAGGGAGAACAGTATTTACTCCTTGTTAATTCAGAAGTAAGATGGGAGCCCTGGCTGGTGTAGCTCAGTGGATTGAGGGTGGGCTTCGAACCAAAGGGTCGCTGGTTCGATTCCCAGTCAGGGCACATGCCTGGGTTGCGGGCCAGGTCCCCAGTTGGGGGCCACATGAGAGGCAACCACACATTGATGTTTCTTTCCTTCTCTTTCTCCCTCCCTTCACCTCTGTATAAAAATAAATAAATAAAATCTTAAAAAAATTAAAAAAAAAAAAGAAGATGGAGACACTCTTATAAAGCCTCAGACACCGAGGAACACAGCCAGTTACCTGCTCCTCCACAGCAACCCAGTCAACAGACAAACAAGGTTCGAAGTCCTGGCCCTGGTCCTGCCACCCACGTGCAGTCACCGCACACTTCCTTCCGCCTGGACCTCAGCCCCTCGACAGAGACAGCTCCGCGGCCCCACTGTTCCCTATCCACGCAGCTCTTTACACGGGAACCGTCAAAACTCACAAACACCGTGAGTTCTGGTCTGACCTCCAAGCACAAAATGGCATTCTGAAATATCTAATAAAGCTTTTTCCTCTGCCCTCCATGATGCTAATGGTTTATAGTGCCTGTACCAACACAAGTGAAGGAAGGCATTCGTGTCTCCAAAAGTCAAAGGAAACTTAACTATGGAGTATCTCGTATTCACTTGTTCAGGAAAAGGAAGCCGTGATGGCAAAAAAGCCCCCAAACCGTTCTAACTCCTGGCAAAGGCAGAAGGCAGTCTTACCCTTTGAACACCTGTTGCTGCCCTCGGCTCAGCCCGCCTAGTGTAGCGTCTTTAAGCGTCGTCTTTATGCCCTTGTCCACGGACACTTGGGCGATGCCGGCCCCCATCAGCCCTGCGCCAAGAACAGACAGGTGCCTGAAAGGCAAGGACAGAATGACTTTCCGAAAACAACTTTTAGTCATTTCAGTACAGGTGGGGGACTGCCCCAGGCACTATCTAACAAACCAACTGCAGCAGGCACAACAATGAGGCATTTCAAATGATTTTTATCCGTAAGAATATACCTTTAGTAAATGATTGATTTTCTAAGTCAAATGCAAAAATCCATTAGGTCTACCCATTAGAATAGTACACCTGAAACCTATATATAATTTTATTAACTAATGTCACCCCAATAAATACAATAAGAAAAAAAAAAGAATTGTTTTACCCACGAAGATCGAATTGTATTGCTCTTCAATCACGCACTGAAGACCTGGTTTCTGCCTAAGTCAGCAGAAGTACCTGTTTTCCAGAGAAGAGCCCACTGTTTGCAGGGACCTGCCCAAAGGCTCGCTGCTCTGCTGCCAGCTGCTGCTTTGTCAGGGGTTTTACTGTTTCTCCTGAAACCTGTGCCTTTACCGCCCTCACTTGGATTAGCTCCTAAGTCTCTTGGAGCCCTCTCTGCTTCCAGACCTGACCCTTCCCCCAACACCTGCACACACGCACAGTCCTGCCTCTTCCAGGCCTGAATTCCTCTTGAGCTGGTCAGGACCGCTTGGCTTACTCTACAGTAATTAGGAATGGCTTCATGACCATGATTTTTGTCTCTTCAATTACAATTCCAAGTTTTTTGAGGCTACAGATCATATCTGGCTACTTTTTAGTTTTCTATAGTTCTGGAACAATATGGACGGTCCCACAGTAACTAAATAAATTTTTTTTCCCCACAGCAACTTCCTTCATAACAGAAGGCCAAATTTACAGCATGGTAGACCTAGAGTTATAATGCAGGATAAAATTTCATTCCTAATGATTCTGATTATAATTTAAAAAAAAAATCATATCCATGACCCAAAAGGAAACCTAATTTCAAGTCCTGGGGGCATCTTTCAAATGTAGTTTTAAAATAATAAAAATATTTACATGGTGAGTGTTAAATAATTGGAGAACGATATAAAAATAGGGTGGAGAAATATAAAGAACAGGGCTGAAAAAAGATCAATACAGTTACTGCTTCAAAATTTAAAATTTGTTTCATAAATGACCCTACTACTGGGAAACTGGGAAAGCAGAGAGGGGGACACCCTTTTTTCACTGTTTTTTTAATTAACATTTCAACTCAACCTGTTCTGCCTTGGGTATGTTATAACATATTCTTCATTTTTAGATATTATCTTTTTTTATTTTATTTTATTTTTTATATATTTTATTGATTATACTATTACAGTTGTCCCAC